>CAUYPK010136792.1:0-38662 GCA_963574355.1 Loris lydekkerianus | reverse complement strand
TTTACCCCCTTCCCCCTATTCTTAGGTTATAACTGGGTTATAGTTTTCATGTGAAAGCCATAAATTAGTTTCATAGTAGGGCTGAGTACATTGGATACTTTTTCCTCCATTCTTGAGATACTTTACTAAGAAGAATGTGTTCCAGCTCCATCCATGTAAGGTAAGGTACTTCATGTTGAAATTAATGTAGAAATCAAGACAGCTCCAGGAGTGGGCCTGACAGTCCTGCTGAGACAGATGAGGGCCAATGGGAGGCAGCAGCAGAACAAAGCCACAGAAAGGCCAAAGCTTTTATGGCTTGGTGACGGGTAAACCCATCACCACCAAAAAAAAAAAAAAAAAAAAAAAAAAATCCACTATTAAGCATAGCTCATGAAAGCTAGTATATTATATTTTTATTCCACTCTAATACCTCACAGTATAGAACTGAATAAGAAAGCATCGTCTTCTGCTGACAAGACAAGGTATCAACAGGAGTGAGACTGCTGAGCTGCAAGACAGCTCTTAAATTGGAACTTCAGGCCCATTGGGCTCTGGTAAAATGCTACAGCATGTTGCTTTGAAAGCCCAAATAGTTTGTTCACACGTGATATGACAGGTACGTACTGGTCACAGATGTCTCAAGCCATTTTATGTCTCCATAGTATAATGCCTGCACTGTAAGAATTAAAAGAAATTCTGTTTAATTTTAATAATTAAATTAGCAACAGAGGAGCAGTAAATTAAGACAAGACAGAAAGACACAATACCAGGAATAAATATGCTTACAAAATAAATATGCTTACAACAGCTTCTTTAAAATTAGAAGTTCTTTCTGGTAATAGTTGAGATTATGTCATTCTGTACTACTTTTCCAATTTTTGATGAATCTTCTTCCTTTTATTTTCCATTACTTCTTAATTTTTTCTTCTTTTTCCTTTTTCTTATTTTTAAATTATATGAATGCATACTAGTTATATTAATACATATTTATGGCATGCAAATGGTATTTTGATACAAGCATATACTGTGCAATGATCAAATCAGGGGAACTGAGATATCCCCCACCTCGAGCATTTATTGTTTTTTGGAATATTCCAATTCCATTCCTTTGAAATGTACAGTAGATTATTGTTAATTATTGGGCCACCAAATACTAGATTTTACTCCTTCCACCTACATGTTTTTGCACCCGTTACTCATCCCTTCTTTATCCCCTGCTCCCCATCACCCTGCCAGCCCCTGGCAACGATCTTTCTACTCTCTGTCTCCATGCAATCCATGTTTTCGCTCCCATGCCTGAGTGAGAACATGCAACATTTGTCTTCATCTCAATCTAGTTTGATGGAAACTGAAAGCAACTATACTGTGCTCAACTTTCACAAATGCAAGAAGTGACCAGCCATGTGAATTACCCACTGCAATTTACATTTCTGGGAGAGTCTTTGAAACCACAAAGCAAAGTTTAATTAAACACCTGGCAGTGAAGGTAGTGGTTAAGAGTGTAGGCTCTAGCAACAGACAGATCTGGTTTCAATTCTTGCTTGGCTACTTACTAATTAACTGTATTACCCAGGGTACAATATATAACCACTCCAACTCAGTTTCCTCCTGTGCGTAAAGGGGCTGATAATACTATCTGATTTATAGAAGTGGTTTGCGGAAGAAAATGGACATAAAGCCTTAACACTCTAGCACCGAGGAAATGTTGAGTAAATGTTAGGGCTGAAAGGTGGTGAAAGTTCTTGTTACTTGTGCTATTCTTATGCTTAAAGCAATTTGATGGCGGTCAGGGTGGTGGACTGTTGCAATATGGTTACTCCAATATATGTTGTAGGGTCATCATCCTTGGACAGTGTGGAGGGAGGGAGGAAAGGAGGGAGTTAGTTAGTTAGTTAGTTCTAACTAGAATATTGAGGCCATGGCATTCGTATTTCTTACAGCTCAGTAAATATCCACTTATTTATATCTAAGCTATATACTATAAAATTCTAATTAGTTCCACATATGGGAGGTATTTGTGAGTGACACCAAAAAATTTGATAGCTTCTGAATTTATGAAAATCAGAAAATTACAAAGCAAAGCATCTTCCCATATTTACTACTGAATTAATTCAGATATACATCATGGGTTCACGTATTCACAGTTGTATTCCCCAAGACTTAAGAGTAAAAACCTGATGAAAAGCAGTTAATCTTCATAATGGGTGTTAGCTCCATCTGGAAAAGACAGCATTATAAAAAGGATTAATACGTGATTAGGCACGGTAGTTGATTGTTGTGATTTGTTATTTTACTAACTGGTCTGCGGCTGAGGACAATCCTGCCACAGAGTTAAGGAAGCTCCAGAAACCCAAAGAAGAGACCTGTAGAGTCTAGGCTGCGTACAGACCAGACCTGTAAGTCTGACCTATATATAAATCTTCCTTCTTTAAGGGAAGGAAATCTTGCCCCATCAGTTCTTTGTCTTTTCAAATAAATCTATTTTTTCATCACAAGTGTCATCTTAGTAAGGAAGGCCTGTCCTATCTGAGAAAGTAAAACCAAAATCCCCTGTGTTCTTGTTACCTTTACAAGACAAAAATGCAATTTTAGGTCACTTCAAGAGAGTTTTAAGTGTTACTCATTGTGTTAAAGCAAAAGCTCTAAAGTTAGATTTGTGTTCAAATCCCAGCAAAGCCCCTTAATTGTAAAATTTGGGGCAAGCTAAATTTCAACTAGTTTCTTTTTCCTTTTTTTTTTTTTTTTTTTTGTAGTTTTTTTGGCTGGGGCTGGATTTGAACTCACCACCTCCAGCATATGGGGCTGACACTCTACTCCTTTGAGCCACAGGTGCCACCCCTAGTTTCTTAGTTAAAATACAAGCTCCCTCATAAAATTGCTACAAGGATTTGATGAGACAAATGTGAAAGTCAAGTATTTAGCACAGGCCCTAGAACACAGACCGGCCCCAGGAGAGCTTGGGAATGACTTTGCAAATGTTATTTGCATATTTGTTTAATGGATTTAATAGAAGAAATTAAAAGTACTTTGCTCATTACCAACCTTCAGCCCTGGAGGGTGGTCACAGAATGATTATGGTAAATTTCTCTGTTGCTACTGAATGTTACATTTAAGTAATTATTTAAATCTATTCTTTTGCCATTCTTCCCTCCCCCATTTCCCCCAAGAAAGTGATTCAGAGAAAGAGCTCAATTTGTTACGAAATTGACTAGTTGATTTTATAAAGTCATATATTTTAAAAAACCTCTACACAATAAAATTAGAAAATTAACTTCATAATTTTTTTTCTTTTACATTTAAGTGCATTACATATTAAAATCATTAGAGTGGGAGGTTACTGCTTTCATTATATACTTTAACTTCAGTATGTACCATTTCTAATCCAAAATGTTTTCTATTCTATTTAGAACTGCCCAGATTCCCTCTGGAAAAATTAAGAAGTTATACCTAATAATAAAGTTATTTTTTTCTCATATCCAGCCGTCCTTGAATGATCAGCTTACATCAATGACCACAACCGTCTAAAGGAGTAGGGAATTTCATTAGATTTTTGATGGGAGTGGGAGAAACACCCGCTGAATTTTTTACAATGCTCTGTTTCAATATTTTAAAATTGTGGTCTGGAGAGGATTATTTGTTTGGTACTTTCAGCTTTACTATTTTTTATGAAAACTAAAAAGGATATGATGTTCCTATTTTCTGCCCTATGCCAATAATTCTCCTAATGCAGCTAATTCACAGTGAGCAAGTGTCTTTCACAGAATGAAGTTAATGTGATTAAAAAGGAGGAAACTATGACACACTAATGAAATATAAAACCTAAATTACATTACATTTAATCCTTAAATTACACATACTCATAGGCTAGCTAGCCAGAAAACGAATCACAATTGTCAATTCTCCTAATATGGAAAAAATTCAAGTTTTAGACTAGAGCTACAGACATATTATGGCAAGTTACTGGTATCAAGATAATCTCAACAGATCCAAGATCCAAACAGTGACCTCTCAGTAAGAGGAAAAAGTGAGGACCAAAATGCTTTCTTAAGATACAATATATAAAATATATATTCTAAGGCATATATCTTTATATACTTTAAGCTCTCTTAAAATTCTTGTGCAGAATCTTAGTTTTCTTACCACCCTTACACAACATTCTTGTATCACATCATGCTTCCTTTAAAGCAAAATTAAATTATTTATCTTCAAACAGCCTTTATTTAAATTTTTAACTTGCACCATTGCCAAAACATATGGGACATGAGTTTGAAGAACAGAATAAAGGCAAAGAAAAGAAAGTAGAAAAGGGCGCGGAGGCAATATGAAGACATTCAGAGAACAGTGAATATCTGCCAGGCGCAGAACTTAAATGTCATAGCTCATTGGGAACAATAATAAGGAGGCCAGCATCTTGTAACAAATTATAAAATCCATTGGTTGTACAACACGGGAAATGAGGAGAACTAGATAACGATGAGAAGTCTCAAGAAGGAGACGGCATTTAGGCCAGAGTTGGGAGTTGAGGCAGAATAATGTGGATAAGGGGCAACGGAGAAGACCAGTATTCCAAGCCAAAAGCAACAGACCAAGGCCTTAAAATGGAACAGAGCAGAGGGTATGACCAAGAGTGAAAGAGAGGCCTGCTTAAAAGAGTAACAGATGTTTTAAGGAAACATTTTCCCATTGGATTATTATTGCTGTCCATGTTTGAATACTTAATATTATTATTATCCATATTGTATAGAGTAGTATACTGAGACACAGAAAGGCTAAGTGTCTTGCCCAAGGCCACATAATTCCTGAGGAGAATGCAGCACTCCTTCCACTCCACCGTCCCGAGTCACCGCAGGGAGCAGGAGGCTGGATGGACAGAACAGGGCAAGGTTATGGAAGTGTCACCCATCCACAAGAGGCTTGAGTGTGTTGATGATGTGATGACAATACAATTTCAAGAGCATTAATCTTGCCACCATGAGCAGGATAGATCTTAATTGACACAGTGTCAAGCCAAGAAAACCACTTCAGAAGCTGGTGAAGTAATCTATCAGAGAAGTGGCAAAAGCCCAGATGCAGGCAGCTGCAGTGAAACAAGACAGAAAAAAACAAATACATCAGGCAGGACAAAGAAAAGGCAACAAAATTAGTACCTTGGCAGAGGTAGTACATAAAGAAAAGAATGAAGTTCAAAATGAAAGCAAGTTTTACTTGTAGAAAACCAGTGTGGTCTGTCACAGTTACCAGACTGAACATCTTTCTGGGGCCTTACTTCCTCCCAGCCATTTTTCTTCTCCTCTAGCCATTTTCTGACTTCTAACCTGAACCTTTCATACATTCCTCTTTTGCAAGCCCACTGTGGGGTGAAGAGTGTATTAGGTCCTGAGAACCAGAGATCACAGTAACAGTAACAACAAAAAGTATGTATTAAGCCCTTATTGTAAGTCTGACAACCACTATTCGAAATGCTTTATATTGACTCATTTGACTCCCGCTACAATTCTACACAGAGTAAGTAAAATATTAATCATTACCCCTACTTCAGAGAGGAAGAAACTGGCATACAGCCACGCAGTAAGTGGTGGAACCTGGAGTGTGACCCCAGCCATCAGACCCCAGAAGCCACCCACTTCATCATTTGCTGCATGACCCTCAAAAGTCTCCAGTTTCACATTTTTGAAGTTTCTATAACAACACAGTTTTAGAAGTTGAAGAAAAATTGTGTGATATAGGAGTGTCTGCAGATTTGAGATTCCTGCCAGTGAGAATACATGAGCATTTTCATAAGCGTATCTGTCCTGTACTCTGCCATCAGAGAAGAGGGTACCAGACCCATCGATTGCACAACTTTCCACTTTGCTTTGAGTCTGTGAGAAGGAATCACAAAGGCATGTTTATTGAGAGGTTTGCACAAAGTCATGGAACATTCAAAAAGAAAATGTCTCACTCTCAAACTTTCCGTGATGAAAAATAGAAAATTCTAAACATTTAGCTCATCGACCTTGCCATCTTGAGATGTAACCTGCGGTATCAGATGTATCCTTCTACAACTACCTAAATTATTTATTATACCTCAATTAGTCAGAGAAAAAAAAACTGTCAAATAGAATTTTTAACTAGAGATTTTACTTGAAGCAAAATAAGCAAGAAGTAAAAAGGTTCCGATTCCCAACAGTGAGACAAGTCAAGCTGGTAACAGAACTGCATCAGCAGCAGGCTTCGGAGCCCCAGTCAAATTCACCCCATGAGAAGAGCACATACACCCATCCCAACCATGACTCAAATCCAGAAGCAATGAAAAGAGAAACTGATAAACTTCAATACATGGAAATAAAATATCATACGCAAAGTCATCGATTCCAACATTAGGCACACATCATGAATTGCCCCACTACCACTCCACTAAACTTGCCCTCTGGAAGGAGGCCAATGCTGCCCAACCACTCTCATCAACCCACTTTTCCCTGGCCCTCGCTGGTGACCATCTCACCTGGGGTCTTCCCTGCCTTGACTCTGCTGATTCTCTTTCCCCCAACCCTGGTCCTAGGGTCCTTCTCAGTATTATTCTCCAGCACCACTTTTTCTTCCCAGCCCCTAAAGTGAGTGTCTCCAAAAGTTCAGAATTACACCGTCTGCTCATGACCCTCTAGATTCCTTCCCTTAGGGAGCCTAACCGGCTCAAAGTCTGCTGTTCCTGACCTCTCTCCTTAACTGAAGTCCTATGACTAACAGCTTAAAGAAATGTTTAATATGAAGATCCCGGTCTTATCTCAAATTCATGTCCTAACCCAAATTCACATTATCCTTAAAACTTTACTCCACTGTACACACACACACACACACACACACACACATCTGTTAGAAACCCTCTCTGCACTCCATCAACACCCTGACCATTGCTCAAATGTAGCCCAGATTATCCTACATTGTAATCCCATGACAGGTATGTTTGTTTGCCTCTCTAAGTAGACTGTAACCTCCGTGAGGGGCAGGAACTGTATCTCAGTCACCATATATCCCATGCAGGTGCTCAAAATCCCTGCTGGAGGAAGGAATGAACTAATACATATGGCTGATCTCTACCAGCCAGATGGGTCATTCAGTCTCCATTTGCTTTGCATTTTCAGTCCCTACTTCCCAGAACAGTCTTTTTTCTTTCTTTCTTTCTTTCTTTTTTTTTTTTTTTTTTTTTTGAGACAGAGTCTCACTATGTTGCCCTCAGAAGAGTGCCGTGGAGTCACAACTCAGAGCAACCTCCAATTCTTGGGCTTAAGTGATTCTCTTGCCTCAGCCTCCTATGTAGCTGGGACCAAGGGCACTCACCACAATGCCCGGCTATTTTTTGTTGCAGTTGTCATTGTTGTTTAGCTGGCTTGGGCCAGGTTCAAACAGCCTCGGTGTATGTGGCTGGTGCCGTAACCACTATACTATGGGTGCCGAACCCCAGACAGTCTTTTCTCTGTCGTCACGTGCATGGAAAAATTCTACACATACTTCACAAGACACAAATAAATTGCACCTGCACTATGAAACCTGTCAGGTAGCCCCATGCCAACTGGCCCCTCACTCAGTAGTCTCATGCCACCAGTTGATGTCATGAAAACTATCATCTTTATAACTATATTGTGTGACTCAAAACCAAGCTCTGTGACACGACAGGGGCACTGCCATACGTAAATAAATAAATAAATGTTTTAAAAAGAGAAAAAGGCTCTCTAGCACAAACTAGCTGCACTTTCCAAGGCTTAATTTTTTCACCTATAAAATGAGATACCAATATCTATCTTAGAGAATTTGGAGAAGTAAACCATCTAGCAAAGTAGATGTTCAGGAAGTGTGAAGGCCTTCTCCCCCCAACACCTGCCATCATTTACCGTTTACATAGCACTAGACAATGTACGTCATATCTCCTCAATCAGATTGTAACAACTGGAACTTAAGGACAGGAGCGGAATCCCTTGCATCTTTCTGTATTTTAAACCTACTAATGTGCTTTAGTAGACACAATAAAAATTGAGAACAATGGAGTCACATTTACAGTGGATTATAGCAATCAAATATAAATGGTGCCAAGACTACAGTCATAAATTTTCATCCAATTTAGCTATAGAATTATTACATGGCACCTCTGTAATTCCACTCATGCCAAAGGCTGATTTCAACAAATGATAGGGTAAATAAAGACAAATCAATTTCCTGAGTATACAAGTTAATAAGCAGTCCTTGGTAGTAACAGTAACTTAATATAAATGTTACAGTATTAGAAGGCCTATGTATTTTTATGCGAAGATTTCCTTTTGCATATTCTTTATCTTAATGTAATTGTAACAGAGTTCCCTTCATATCACTCCTTAACTAACTGAAACTAGACTGAGATTTTTATACAGGGTGTCCATAAAGTTCGTGTGCAATTTAAAAGAGTTGACTATATTTGAGGTATTACCTCAAATTCATGTCTTAAACCCGGTTTATTTTCTCCTTAAAACCTTACTTCACTATTCTTTCATTGCATGCTCACACCACACGTCTACACACACACACACACACCCTGGGCTGATAGAATCCCTCTCTGTACTCCCTCAGCACCCTGACCATTGCTCAAATAATATCAAACCTTCAACATCCCCCGTGAAGTGACTGGAACCAATTTTTTTTTTTTTTTTTTTTTTTTTTTGGTCCAATCCTTATTTAACATAGCCTTTCTTTACTGTGTGCTATCTTCTTGAAGAATCAATTCCCATAGTTGGTTTCTTTTCTTCTTTTAACTACTGCCCTACTTACATGTGCTAACAAGTTGGAAGAGCTGCAATCTGTTGGGTAGTAACCTCCATTCCAACAATCAACACTTGGCAAATGGTCCCAACCACATTCCCTTTCCCTGTAGAAACTACAAAAGATAGAAACTACAACTATCTTCTGCAGTTTCTGCAGGGAAAGAGGACTGCATCTGTAAATTTAATTTGAAAAAGCTGTTACTAATGGAAGAGTGTGTGCCCAATCCTTACTCCTTCGTGCTTCCAAGCTCATTTGGTTTTGTTTTATTTTCACATTTGGAGAGATTTAAAGTAAGAATTAGAGCACTCAGTTGTATCAGACCAAATCCACGAGACCAGAGAATGTATATACGCATTGGTACAGCAGGAAAAAGCAAGAAATTAAAAGACTAACCTTCTAATTGCAGTTCAACAACCTTTTATATATAGTACCTTTTGAAAAACATTATAATCTCTCTTAACTTCTACTTCCTCCTCTGTAATTGAGAGATAATCACTGCAATCTGTAGCTCAACATTTTGTTCCAAAGATTTTAAAACCACATTAACACAAGTAGCACTACATAATTATGAAATATAAGTGAATATATACATATAAATATTTTTTAACAACAGCAATATCATAGCCTATGGGTAGATATAAAATAATTTTCTATGATATATTAAAGTCCCTGTTAATCCTTCATTAGATAAACTGTTATACCAAATTCAATGCACAGTATATGCAATAAAATGTGGAGATATTTTTCTCTGAAATAGAACTTAGCTTCAGAACACATGTGGACAGTCTAGTTTACAATTTTTACAGCAAGCACCATTCTCTAATATTGATTTATGTTCTTGCAAGCAAATTTTTACTTACTATTATAACATACCCAGATTCTCCCCATTTAGTTAATAACAACTAATGTAAAGTTCTGCAAGTTCGTTCTTCCTACTCTGCACTAAGAATTTCTACATATGGCAGGTGGTCATCACATAAATCTTAACTGCAATGAGTTTAAAAGTGCAGAGTAATCCAGGATAACGTTATGGTTTCAGAATCCTGGATGTTAAAATAATGCCAACATTAAATGAGAAGATTCCTCAATCATTACTCACTTTCAATTTTCTAGGCAAAATAGCAATATACGGCATTTTCATTCTCCAGATAAATTATGATCCCCCACCAACATACACACACACACACACACACACATTGTCCTAAATTATGCTTTAATGGCTGTAACTTTTCTACATGTGGCAACTACTGAGTCACTAAGTTTGGGGCATACATATTTTGTTTTCTTTTTGCTTGCCTAGAGTCTGCTACAAGATCCTTAATATAGCATGATTCAAATAAAATTTATGCTATTTGATGTTCCAATTAATGAAAACCATTTAAAATATAAACTTCAAAAATCCTAACTATACATTTGCAGCTGAAATGTTTTTTCCCAAAACTTTGTAACCGTTCTGTGTAACCTGAATTGCTGCTGAGAAAAAAACGGATTTTAACAGTTGCTCAATGTTCTTCAAAAGGTAAAAAAGCATACTAAAACATATGCTCATTTGAACTCCACCCATTTTCAATTTCAACATAGCAAACCTTCTGTTTGTTCTTTGAGCAAATCCAAAACCATACATATTGGGATTGGTTATTACTGGAGATAATTTATGCAATCATCAGCCAAAGATGCTAAGTTGACAAAAAGAAAACCATCCCAGTAAGCAAACCCTAACACACGTGGGACACACCCTTACACCAGCAAGAACATATAAAGGTTCGTTACTGTCCTTGGTAGCAACACTCCCTGGGCTAAACAGCATCACCATGTCTGTTCGATATTGCTCAAGCAAGCAATTCTCTTCCTCCCGCAGCGGAGGTGGGGGGGGAGGATCATGCCGAATTTCGAGCAGCAGAGGCTCCCTTGGTGGAGGCTTTAGCTCAGGGGGGTTCAGTGGTGGCTCTTTTAGCCGTGGGAGCTCTGGAGGGGGCTGCTTTGGGGGCTCAGGTGGCTATGGAGGATTAGGAGGAGGCTTTGGCGGAGGCAGCTTTGGTGGAAGCTATGGAAGCAGCAGCTTTAGTGGGGGCTTTGGGGGAGGCAGCTTTGGGGGAGGCAGCTTTGGAGGAGGCTATGGTGGTGGATTTGGAGGAGATGGTGGCCTACTCTCTGGAAATGAAAAAGTAACCATGCAGCATCTGAATGACCGCCTGGCCTCCTACTTGGACAAAGTTCGGGCTCTAGAAGACTCAAACTATGAGCTGGAGGGCAAAATCAAGGAATGGTATGAAAAGCATGGCAACTCAGGCCAGGGACAGCCTCGAGACTATAGCAAATACTACCAAACCATCTCAGACCTTAAAAATCAGGTAAGGAACATTTTAAAACCCAGCTTTCAATCTATTTCTTATCTATGCAATCCAGATAGATGAATCTTAAGCACAAGGTGGGTGTTTGCTATCTTTACCTATGCTACTTTCTTGCTTCCAGAAATAATCTAGTCCCAGCAAAGGTAAATATTTGTGAAGGCGTGATCATGGCCGTCTTCTAGCATGTGTGCTGCTTATCTTCTAGGATGGCAGATTACTGATAACCTTTTGGATTTTAATGAACATATAATGAGTCCACAGTTAAAATATGCTAGATCATTTACAAATGTAGAAACTGAAAAAAATGATTTAAAAAATCACAACAAAGTATTTCTCAGGCTGATAACAATTAGTCCGTACCGACACTGCAAGAAACATCAATTCTCCAGCATGAAAAATGGGATGTTTGCCTCTAGAGAACCTGTGAATTGCACCTCTTATGTACCAGCTCAGAAGATACATATTTACTTAGAAGTACATATAACAAGTTAAACAAATACAAGTGTGAGTCAGCCAAAGGTTGGTAAAATACAACGAAAATCACACAGTATAAAAGAGGGGAAGACACACGTTCAGGAATACATCTATATAATTGTAGTTAATTTTTAGAAAGGGATGACACAGAAATAGAAGAGTAAAGAAACTTTAAGAGAACAAATGATTCCAATTTAAGTATATGGGTAAGCCTGAAGTATTTCATATTTAAAACAAAAATTTCTCCCAAGATTTTGTAAGAGAACAACATAAAAACAGTTTATACCACTATAAAAGCCATATCTACATCTGACCTCTTTTACAATAACTGTGCCTCTCCCTCCAGATCCTCACCCTAACGACTGACAATGCCAACATCCTGCTTCAGATTGACAATGCCAGGCTGGCAGCTGATGACTTCAGGATGAAGTAAGCTAAGTAAATGTGGTACAATACCATCACAACAAACACATCAGTTGTTTTTACAATGACTTTGAATGCCAACAATAGCATTTCCATTTTTCTGAATTCATCCAAAGTTAAGTAGTACTGGAGTTGCCTGAGAAATTTTCAATTTTAGCATTACCTTTATGGCAATATTAAAAGAAGAAAATATATTTTAAAGTAATGGCTACCCTTCCTTGCATTAAGCCATTAATATTCCTAAGGGAATTAGTATATGATAAAAGTTGCCATGATATGTGATCAACTCTATATTTGCTTTTTAAACAGTCTCTGCCCAGATACATCTCCCTTGTAGAAGTTATATCCAGTATTTTTGTCATGTTTGTTTCAGGTATGAGAATGAGGTAACCCTGCGCCAGAGCGTGGAGGCTGACATCAATGGCCTGCGCAGGGTGCTGGATGAGCTGACCTTGACCAAGGCTGACCTGGAGATGCAAATTGAAAGCCTGACTGAAGAGGTGGCCTACCTGAAGAAGAACCATGAGGAGGTGACACAGAAGTTATACATCTTACAGCCAACAAATAGTTCATTGTGGTCATGTGTAGTCATTAAATCTTTCTGTTCTTTAAATAGGAAATGAAAAACCTTGGAAATGTTTCCACTGGTGATGTGAATGTTGAAATGAATGCTGCCCCAGGTGTTGATCTAACTCAACTTCTGAATAACATGAGAAACCAATACGAACAACTTGCTGAACAAAACCGCAAAGATGCTGAAGCCTGGTTCAATGAAAAGGCAAGTTCATCTTCCTCTATAATGAAGCTCATAGATGGTTTTGTTATCATTTCAAAATTTTCTCATCTTTTTTCCTGATTTTAATATTCTAGAGCAAGGAACTGACTACAGAAATTGATAATAACATTGAACAAATGTCCAGCCATAAATCTGAGATCACTGAATTGAGACGTAATGTTCAAGGTCTAGAGATAGAACTACAGTCCCAGCTGGCCCTGGTATGTTAACTCTCATGAAATGACTTCGACTTTATCATACCAAGTTTCATGCTCATGTAAAATTATTTGATGCAAGAAAAAAACGCAAAAGTTGGGGATAAGAAAGAAAAACAACTGAAGATGTGTATGTTCATGAAGGAAAGTACAATTAGGATTGATCTAAAGCTACTGAAATTAAAATGCTGCCATTAAACATAAAACACAAATTCTATTCATTCTTTTTATTCTTCCACATGATGTCTTATTAAATAAATAGGCTTCACTCTATTGAATTGAACGATGAGGTCACTAAGCCACAGTAAAATCCTCTTTTCAGAAACAATCGCTGGAAGCCTCCTTGGCAGAAACAGAAGGTCGCTACTGTGTGCAGCTCTCACAGATTCAGGCCCAGATCTCTTCTCTGGAAGAACAGTTACAACAGATTAGAGCTGAAACCGAGTGTCAGAATTCTGAGTATCAGCAACTCCTGGATATTAAGATCCGACTGGAGAATGAGATTCAAACCTATCGCAGCCTACTAGAAGGAGAAGGAAGGTAAGTCTGAAAACTGAAGAATTATCCCCATGACTTTTATCTCAGTGTTCTAGATAGGAAGGAAACGCTAGAGTGGGAGGAAACTGGGAGAAGGGAAGGGCCCCGTCCAGAAAAAGGAATCTGCAGGTCGCTTTCTCATCGATTTGGCCCAAGATGATTCTTAGGGTTGTGGGTATTTAAAATTGTTTTTAAAGGACGGGTTTTTAAATGCACGCTGCGCACTGCTGAATTTTCTCAAAACATGTTTTGGTGAAGTAGCAATAACCTGGAAAGCAACCACTCGGTTCGTCCCAACGTTAGAGGTAACCGAACGTCCCCTCGCCCCTCTTAGTTCCGGAGGCGGATCCCGCGGCGGCGGACGCGGCGGCGGCTACGGCGGCGGAAGTTCCGGTCACGGCGGCGGCTACAGCGGCGGAAGTTCCGGTCACGGCGGCGGCTACGGCGGCGGCAGCTCCAGTGGCGGCGGCGGGAACTACGGCGGTGGTAGTTCCAGCGGCGGCGGCGGCAGCTCCAGTGGCGGCGGTGGCGGCAGCTACGGCGGCGGCAGCTCCAGTGGCGGCGGTGGTGGCAGCTACGGCGGCGGCAGCTCCAGCGGCGGCTACGGCGGCGGCAGTGGCTCCACCGGCGGCAACGAGTCTTCTAAGGGACCCAGGTCAGCAGAAACTAGCTGGGGTAATCAGAATCAGTTTTAACTCTTTGTGCTTGGTGGTGTTGCTTTTAAAACTCTGGAGCTGTTTAATAAATTAAAATCGTAGAGACATTCCGTTTGCATTTGTTAAAAATTTGTCCTCGACGCCAATTTTAAAGGAAAAACGCGTTGTCTGAATCAATTCGGTAAACATTGCTTGGGACATTTTTTAAAGTAAAAAAGTTGAATTTTCTTTCTTAGGATATTTTCTTGCTAATTAGTAAGGACCCCTACAAATTGCTTGTGTAAATTATATCTTTTTTCATCATTCACACAGATACTAACAAAACCAGAGTAATCAAGACTATTATTGAAGAGGTGGCACCCGATGGTAGAGTTCTTTCATCTATGGTTGAATCAGAAACCAAGAAACACTACTATTAGGCTGCATAAAGAGGAAAGAGCCTCCCTTCACGTGGGCTGTTCTATACAGATGTGTGGAAGACAGAGTCTCCAAGCAGGAAGACACCTCAGTCTTAATGGCCTGTAGGAACAGGTTCTGTCCTTAAAAATAAGGTGTCTAAAAGGTGTTTTGTGGTTTCAGTATTTCTTCTTCTGACTTTACCATGAAGTGTTCTTTAATGCAAAAAAAAAAAAAAAAAAAATACAAAAAACCTTTCTGTGTTCATGACTAATGGATTTCAATAAACTTTCTTACTGATGCAATCTATACAAATTTGTCAGAATTTATCTTTAATTTAGGTAATTTTTTAAATTAAAGTTTAGCAAACTATAGCATTTGAAAGTTGTTTGTCCAAAAACTGTGAAGGTAGAATTATTGTCATGATTTTTCTGAGTTTTTTAATCTTGTGGGTATGTTCAGACCACTGTCCGTCATCTCACTGAGTAAAAAACTTCATGACTCCCCACTCTTACTCTTTTTTTTTTTTTTTATTGTTAAATCATAGCTGTGTGCATTAATGTAATCAAGGGGTACAATGCTGGTTTCATATACAATCTGAAACATTTTCATCAAACTGTTCAATGTAGCCTTCATGGCATTTTCTTAGTTATTGTATGTAGACATTCGTATTCTACCTTTAGTAAGTTTTGCCTGTACCCATTCTAAGATGCACGGTAGGTGTGGCCCCACCCATTACCCTCCCTCCAACCTAACCTCCCCCCTCCCTTCCCCAGACTATGTGGAAATCTCCCAGGTCTCTGACTTTTAAGTTATTTCAATCCTGGAAATTTTGAAATACCTCAAATAAGACCCCAAAAGTAAAATTAATGAAAAGTTTCACATTTTCTGATTCCTAGAAGTCTCACATTTGCCAGCCCTTATTTCCTTTCAATTATTATGTTACTTCTTCCCTTTAACTATATAGCTTAAGAGATACCTTCTAACACCAGCCCAGTAAAATCATACCACCCTCAGCAAAGTTATTTGGTATCTATCAGATGAACATGAGCACTATCAGGACATAATGATGCCATTGTGACCAACAGTGTGACCTACTTTGGCCTTCCCCAACCCTCCTCAATGATCAGTACTGAAGACCTGGTACTTTCAGGATCAGCCCAATCACATTTTTTCAGCCAGTAAGAATTCACCTGACAATACTCTGCTGGGGGTGGTTGTACTGATAACCGAAATTTTGCTCTTCAGTAGGTTCTTGGTTTCGGTGATTTAAAGAATGAATCCACTGACCACAGGCCAGTGGTAAGACAGAATTTATTTACAGAAAATAATACAGAAGTGCCAGAGCTCCTGGCAGAAAGAAAACTTAGAGTCAGGAGAGAAAAGTGCTCTCTCTCTCCCTATCTGTAGGCTCTTTATCTAGGGGTATATATAGTCGCATGGGGCCCTCGGTAGTTACATTTAGCCTGTCTGGGACGTATCTGGAACAACATGACTGGGTCGCAAATGAATGGCTACAGTCCCTTTTATTCCCAGACCTAGGAAATGGGGACGCCCTGCCCACCCTCCAGCCCGCTGGTTCCGTTGCCTGTTGCCACTGCACCAACATTGCCAAAGCAGAGGCAGCCGGTCTGCGCCCCTCAGCTCCACGAGCTGGCTGGGATACCACTTGTCCTGTATCAGTACCTTATGTAGGAGGTGAGCTGGAATGCCTCTGAGACTACCTTGTATTCCCTGGTGAGTCCCTGGATTACCCATGTCCATGAAGTAGCCGCTTTCCTTGCTATCCTTGGAGTTACATTTTTCCCCAGAATCTAAGCCCTTGTCCACATGCCATTTACTTGGCATTCTACTGGTTAGACCCTGCCTTCTGTACCCCAAATTGGAGACAGGAGCCCATTCAATGGGATGGATTACCCTATAATCCAGGCTCCATAACCTACTTGGCACCAAATATTAGCACAGCCCAGAGGCTGCCTCCTTTACTTCCCATGCCCCTGTGTAGCTGGATATTTGTACCAGCCACCTATCTCTGGGGCCAGTCTTGTAACGTCCACTGTGCCAGCATGCCACATTGTAAAGCCTTGAAACAGGTAAGTACTCCGAGCTACTGTGTTCATGGTGCTATACTGGCTGCTGTTCAAAAATACCATCTTTTAAAATATCTAATAAAGTTAACCTATTGTATTCATAATCTGACTTAGCCATTCGTATTCTGAAGAACTGTTTTCATACTTAGTAACACGGACTTGAGACAAAAGTACGTTATTAAGTGCTTTACAGCAAGCAGCTGCGCTTGCTATTTAGTTGTGTCTCTTTTGCCCCTTCCGCCCTCCTAGCCCCAGAATCTCAGCTACTCAGATTTCTCTCTCTGCGTGGGAGGTGACCCAAACTTTTCATTCCTAACAAATCTGTGCATAGTGGTCCTAATTTCTTACTTTGTCAATCTTCCAGTACTCCTTAAACATACATATTAAATTCTGTCTCTGATAAAGTAACTTTATAAAGAACTGCTTTCTTGACTGAACTCTAATAATTATGGTTTAATAAATACAACCTCTGTAAACAATTTGATTTTTAACAAGGCTGTTTATGGTTTTTAAAAAAAATTATGAAATTATAAAAAATGATTAAATAGATCAGTTCACTTTTTTTTTTTTTTTTTTTTTGCAGTTTTGGCCAGGGCCAGGTTTGAACCCGCCACCCCCGGTATATGGGGCAGCACCCTACTCCTTGAGCCAAAGGTGCCACCCCAGGTCACTTTTTATTACATAGATTTGTCAGGTAACTATTAATCAAAAAGTTCTGCATACATTCTTACAGATCCTAAAGTCATTACAGAATCCTGCTGTTTAAGCAAGACAGTATCCAGTGAGATAGCCAATTTGGCACCCATGTGGAATTATCCTACACAGCAAAAGCTTATTTTTCAAAAGATGTTCTGTTGTGCTGCTAAAGGCCTTAAAGCTTTGCAACCTGACCTTGTGACCAAGATGGCTTGGTATTTTGCTTGGGAGTGGAGAGTTAGCTTTGTTAGGGTCATCTTTATCAGGGAACTAGCTTGAATAAGGTTAATTAAATAGGATGCATTCAGTATTTCTCATCTAGATTGCATCCTGGGAGTGGGAATTAGAGAAAAACGTATTCATGGTTATAGGCCTGCATTTCCACAACAGTGCTCCCTGGACTTCCTGTGGCACTGGCATTTACAAATTATATAACTTTTGGACAAGTTATTTGAGCCCTCCTGAGTCTGTTTTCTTATCTATTTAATAAGGATAATAACTACTTCAAAACTAAATAGTTGTGGTTAAGCTAAGCTAATACATACAAAGCCCTTAGAAAAATGGCTACCTTATAGCAGGTACTGAAGAAACAGTATTCCATTCATCTTCAAAGAAATAATTCCTATTGGCTAAACAAACTTGTTTCTCCAAAGATAAACATAAGCATCATTATAAATTGCTAGTCATTAACATGGTATGTCAGGAGGTAAAGAGCAAGGTCGTGTTGCTGACCTGAGGCTGAAAACCTAAATTCCAGACAGTGGGAACAACAATAAGCATGTATCCCAAAGAATTATGGCTAATCGAGTCCTGTGAACCTGAAGTCCAATAAAATACAGCAAGAAGTTTGTGAAAGTATGTGTGAAGGATCGGGTGATTGCCCTGAAGATTTGAGGTAATGACCATCTATCTATAAAAGCTGCATCCATGGGCTCAGTGCCCGTGGCTCAAGCGGCTAAGGCACCAGCCACATACACCTGAGCTGGCAGGTTCAAATCCAGCCCGGGCCCGCCAAACAACAATGACGGCTGCAACCAAAAAAAAAAAAAATAGCCTGGCACTGTGGCAGGCACCTATGGTCCCAGCTACTTGGGAGGTGGAGGCAGAAGAATTGCTTGAGCCTAGGAGTAACTGTGAGCTGTGATGCCACAGCACTCTACCCAGGGCGACAGCTTCAGGCTCTGTCTCAAAAAAAAAAAAAAGCTGCAGCCACGGTCACCCTATGATGTAAACCAAGCTATGTCCCACAGTGATGAAACAAGTTATCACAACAGAAATAATCCAGTCTAGAAACCAGGCATGAAGGGTATTTTTTAAGCTGGATTGTCCCACAGAAAGCCATGCTTTCTTTTTGAGTTGCCATATTCCTCCTTGGGGTCTGTCTGTCTCTCATTCTCTCCACACCCCAACACTGAGGAATAGATCTTTCCAGATTAGAACCAGTTAAAAAAGGAGAGAATTATCGTAAATTATATAGATATTGGGCATTATCTCTGAAAAGAATTTGGGTAGTATTCTGAAAATACTTTTATCCCTCAGTTTGAATCACACTACCAGACTGCAGACTATACTATAAATCTATAGTGATCAAAACAGCATGGTATTGGCACAAAAATAGAGAGGTAGATGAATGGAACAGAATTGAGAACCAAGAGATGAATCCAGACACTTATTGTCATTTGATCTTTGATAAGCCTACCAAAAACTTAACATGGGGGAAAGACTCTCTATTTAACAAATGGTGCTTGGCTGGTGACTTGTAGAAGACTGAAACTGGACCCACACCATTCACCTCTAACAAAAATTGACTCTGGATAAAAGACTTAAACCTAAGACATAAAACCATAAAGACTCTTAGAAAGAGTGCAGGGGAAAAACTTGAAGAAATTGGCCTGGGATTTGGAGAAATTGGCCAAAACTTTATGAGGAGGACCCCCAGGGCAATTGAAGCAATACCAAAAATACATTACTGGGATCTGATCAAACTAAAAAGCTTCTGCACTGCCAAGAACACAGAAAGTAAAACAAGTAGACTGCCCTCAGAATGAGAGGATATTTGCAGGATACGTTTCCAACAAAGGTCTGATAACCAGAATCCATAGAGAACTCAAACTTATTAATAAGAAAAAAACAAGTCATCCGATTTCACTATGGGCAAGAGACCTGAACAGAAGCTTCTCCGAAGAAGACAGGCACATGAGCTACAGACTCATGAAAAAATGCTCATCATCTTTAATCATCGGAGAGATGCAAATCCAAACCACTTTAAGATACCATCTAACTCCAGTAAGAGTAGCCCACATAACAAAATTCCAAAACTACAGATGCTGTCACGGATGTGGAGAAAAGGGAACACTTTTTCACTGCTGGTGGGAATGCAAGCTAATCCATTTCTTTTGAAAAGAAGTTTGGAGAACACTCAGAGATCTAAAAATTGACCTGCCATTGGATCCTGCAATTCCTCTACTAGGATACCCAAAAGGCCACAAATCACTTTACAAAGAAGATATTTGCACCAGATTATTCATTGCAGCTCAATTCGTAATAGCCAAATCATGGAAGAAGCCCAAGTGCCCATTGACCCATGAATGGATTAATAAATTGTGGTACATGTATACCATGGAATACTATGCAGCCTTAAAAAAAGATGGAGACTTTACCTCTTTCATGTTTACATGGAAGGACTTGGAACATATCTCCTGAGTAAAGTATCTCAAGAATGGAGGAAAAAGTATCCAATGTACTCAGTACTTCTATGAAACCAACCTATAATTTACTTGCACTTTCTTATGAAAGATAGAACACAACTATAGCCCAGGATGAAGGAGAGAAATGGAGTAGGAAGGGAGGGGTGGGGCGAGGTTTGATAGAAGGAGGGTAAAAGGCGGGACCACACCTATGGAGCATATTGCAAGGGTACAAATCAATTCTGTCAAGTGTAGAACATAAATGTCTGAACACAATAATCGAGTAAATGAGGTGAAAGCCATGTTGATTGGTTTGATGTAAGCAGATTGTATAAAAACATCAACACATTGTACCCCACATATGCATAAATGTATTCATGATCTATGTGTATATGACTTAATAAAAAAAAAAATTAAACCTATAGAGCTTCTGTGAGGTTTTGTAAAGTAAGAAATCTGGAGGTAAGAATAGAAAATGAAATGACACCAAAATGCATCTTAGGATGGACTGAACTATCATTATCAGGATAAGAGCAAGCAGGGAATTTGAGTATGGACTTCACAGTGAATCTGTCCCTTGGTCCTACTTTTAATTCAGGAACTCAATCTTATAAGTTCTCCTGATTTTAACAGTTCAACCAGTTTACCCAGGGTTCTCCCGACTGTATGGTGATGAAACTTTAGTGTCGATCTATATATTGCATACTCTAAAGCCATAGAAGTAACAAAACATTTGTGTAAAAATTGCTACTGCTGATGACAATGATACACCCTTAAACTGCACTTCATATGTGCATTATTCTGAGTAAATTGATGATAGATGGGTGATAAGTAGATAGCTAGATGGATGGATGATATAGATACTCAGTATATGTAAGAGGTAGATAAACTCATCTAATCTTCACAGCCACTTATTTTTAATACAGAGCCAGAGTTATGCTTTTCAAATATAAGTCTAATTATACTCATCATCTTTAATCATCAGAGAAATGTAAATCAAAAGTTTGATCACTTGATCAAAACTCTTCAATATCTCTTCATTTCTTTTTTGATGTTCCCTTTGGCTGGAAAATTCCTTACCAAGATATCCACAAATCTCATTTTCTTACTTCCTTCAAGCCTTCCCACAATAGCTATCTTCTCCACCCTGTCCCCCTATTTAAACTTTTGCCCCAATCCTCCCAACTCCCCATCTGCTCCACTTTTTCTTTTTTCCCTAGCACTGTTTCCGACATACTATACAACGTGTTTATTTTTATTTATTCTCCTCTCTTGCAAGGTACACTGGAGCATCTGCACCTGCCTTGTCCACTCATGTGTCACAAGGCACTAGGACAATGACTGGCACAGGTCAGGTACCAAAAACATGTTGAATACTGTGATTATCCCCATTTTACAGATGAGGAAAGTGAATCAGGGAATTTAATCCCTGGAACTAACAGTCCGGGAAATGACTCATACGTATGTGGGTGTTAGTACATAATAAAGGGAGGCTCTCAAAACAGTGAGAAAGTTAAACTTGTTCAATAAATGATAACTTAACAAATCCCTAACCAACATATGAAAAATAATCCAAAAGAATATTTTAAATGCTCATAAAAGCAGTAGTAAAAGAAAAGCAGACAAATATTTTATATGATTACATTTTCATCTTTTTATTTTGAAATAATCATAAACTCATAGGAAGCTGCAAAAAGAGTAGAGTCCAGTGTCAGTTTCCCCAAAAAGCGGCATGGCTAGCGTGTGCAGTATCTAATATAAATTGATACTGGTGCTGTTTAACGACAGGCCTCACTCAGTTTTCATCATTTTTTCCTGATCTGTATTCAAGGGTGTGTCTGTGTGTCTGTACATTGTACCCCAGGTACAGATTTGTGTAACCACCCCCACCACCAAGGCACAGAACTGTTGCATAACCACCAAAGGACTCCTCCATGCTGCCTCTCTGTATCCACGTCTACGCCTCTACACTCTCCTCCCAAGCCCTCGCCCTGCCAACTACTCATCTATTCTCTATCTGTATAGTTTTGTCATTTTGAGACTGTCATATAAATGTAATCACATAGTGATTATAAACTTTTAAGACCATACATTTGTATCATAAACTTTTAAGACCAAACATCTGTGTACATGTTTTTGTGTGGACATAAGTTTTTATTTCTCTGGGATAAATGTCCAAGTACATGATTGCTGGGTCATGGTAGGTATATTTCGTTTTACAAGAAACTGCCAAATTATTGTCTAGAGTACCTATGCCATCAGTTCTCAACCTGTGGGCCGCGACCCCTTTTTAACAATGAAAATACATGCAGCATTAGGAAGGTTGAGAAACGCTGACCTATACCTTTTTTTTTTTTTTCTGTAATTTTTTAATAGACTTAAGGGTACAAGTTGAATTCCATTAGATGTATATATTGCATAGTGGTGGTGTCTGGACTTTTGGTATACTACTCACCCGAGGAGCATATGTTGTACCTCCTAGGTAATTTTTCATCCCTTACTCCTCCCCCCCATGAGTCTTCTATATTCATTATACTACTTTGTGTGCCCTTAGTAGCCGTAGAGTAGCTCCTACTTATAAGTGAGAACATGCAGCTTTTATTTTTTTCTGTTGCTGAGTTACTTAAGATAATGGCTTCCAATTCCATCTAAATTGCATATATATATATGTGTGTGTGTGTGTGTGTGTGTGTGTGTGTTTCTTTATCCACTCTTCAGATGATGGGCACTTAGGTTGATTCCTTACCTCTGCAATTGTGAATTGTGCTATGATAAACATATGAGGGCAGGTATCTTTTTTGTTATAATGATTTCTTTTCCTCTGCATAGATATTCAATAGTGGGATTACAGGATTGGATGGTAGATCTACCAGGTTCTTTGAGAAGTCTCCATACTGATCGACTGACAGAGGACGTACTAATTTACATTCCCACTAACAGTGTACAGGTGTTCCCTTTCACTGCATCCACACCACCATCTGTTGTTTTCCAACTTTTCAATAATGGCCATTCTAATTGGAGTAAGATGGTATCTCACATTGGCACCAGCAACAAATGAGAGATCTAATTTCTCTGCATCCTCATCAGCGTTTGGAATTATCAGTTTTTTTCCTAATGGGTATGTAGTGTTAGCTCACTGAAGTTTTAATTTGCATCTCCCTAATGGAAAATGTTGTTAAATATCTTGATGTTGATGTTAAATATCTTTTCATGTGGCTATTTGCCATATGTATCTCCTCTTTGGTGAGAAATTTGTTAATGCCTTTTGATGATTAGATTGTGTTTTATTGTTGAGTGTTTGAGAGTTTTTCCTCCATAGAAGGCCTTTGTCAGATGCGTGGTTTGCAAAATATTCTACCGGTCTGTAGTTTTTCTTCTTCCTAGAAGAAGTTACAGTTCTTGAGACTAGAAGTCTGAAATTACAGGGTTGGCAGGGTAGTAAGTGCCCCATAAATACCAAAAGGAAAGAGGGAGGAAGGAAAAACCAATAATAGAAAAACAAAATACAACCAATAACTTAGCTCTGGAAGATTTGGGCTTCCAAGACCAAACAAACCCAAATCCAAAGTGGTGGGTGGATTTTATCCCTCCTGTTTTTAAAATCATGAAGGTTATAATGATAATTACATAAATGTCTCAATAAGCCAATCATTTGTAATAAAGACATGAAAAATGCTACAAGGTCTATGCTTCTAGGCCCAGGACCCACTTTCTCTGTCTGCCCAGCTGAAGTTCCCATTGTGCTGTTCTCAGCCAAGTTTCTTTCTGGGTTTTTGTTCTTTTTCTGCATGTGCTTTAAAGTCCTTTTCTACTGAAAGTGAAAGTAAACGTTTTTCAGCTAGGTGCCAAATGTCACTTCAGTGTTATTTCTTTCCTTAATTTGTTTTCTCTCATATAATGGGAATAGAAGGAGGCTCTTATAACCTAGAATTCTGAATATATTCCCTAAAGTGTCATAAAAACTTTAGACAACTAATCCGCCTCAATTTGCCAATCTTCTAAGAGATGAAGTAAGTGAGAGCATAACAAAAGCTCCACTTTGCACAGATGAAGAGTTTAGTTCTTCATTTAATAGATGGATGGATATATACTATCTCATCTGACTCTCCTTAAAGCACGTCTCATAATCTAACCCAGAGTTCATGAGAACAGCATGACCTTAACCCTCAGGAATGTCTTGAGATACTTCATTGTAATTTTTGAGGCACAGATGAGAAATATGGGTGTTTTGTTATTTTTACAACTATTTCAACATGCTAGATGATGGAAATGTTTACTCTAGAATGGAATTTGACTCTGTGTGTGTGCAGCCGTCTTGTGCACAAACTAAGAAATAGTCTTAGCTTTTCTGTTCTGAAGAACTATAATCGATGTTCTTAGTCCATTTTGCACTGCTATAACAGCATACCGGAGACCAGGTAGTTTATAACGAATAGAAATTTACTGACTCTCATATCTGGAGGGCAGAAAATCCAATATCAAGGTGCCAGCATCTGACAAGGGCCTTCTTGCTGTGTCATAACATGGAAGAAGGCATTAGATAGTGGAAGGATGAAGAAGGAGGGAGAGGGAAGACAGGGAGAGTGAAAAGAGAGGAAGACACAGCAAGAGGGGGCAAACCCACCCCCACAATAATGGCAGCATTAATCCACTCAGGTCCTAAACACCTCTTACATGTCCCATCTTCCAATATCGTCGCATTGACAATTTCAATATGAGTTTTGGAGAGGATAAACACTCCAACCATAGCAGTCTCTGGGTTCATGTTACCGTTGGTAAATGCAGACAGTAGAGAATACTACAGGAGCCAACCTAAAGAACGTCCTTGGATTTGCTACCCAGGAGAACGGTCAGGAGTGTTCTCTCTCTCACATGTAAGTCTTTGAGATGTGTGTGTATGATGGGTCACCTCTAGAGGGTGAGAGAGCCAAAAGGAAAAAAAAAAAAAAATGTTTTCTCATCTCCTTCCATTCCAAACGTTATGAAAAGAAAGCTACTAGAATGAATAATCAAAGTTAGTACAAAATCAACTGAATTTCTATAGATCAGTAATGAATAATTTGAAATAAAATTTTTAAGGCAGTACCATTTGCGAGATAACACCAAAAAGCACAAAATATGTACAAACAAATCTAACAAAATACGTGTAAGACTTGTATGCTAAAAATTGCAAGACACTGATGAGAGAAATTGAAGACAAGCAACATAAATAGATAACCCCTTATTCATGTTTTGGCAGACCCAGTAGTGTTTAAATGTTAATTCTTCCCAAATTGATCTATAGAATCAATGCAATTCCAATCAAAGCCCTAGCAGGCTTTGTTATAGAAATTGATAAGCTAGTTCTAAAATTTACATGAAAAAGCAAAAGAACAAGAAGAACCAAGGTATTTTTGAAAAAAGGAAGAACAAAATTTGAATGCTCACATTACTTCAAGATGTACTGTGAAGTAATTGAGATGATGGGGTATAAATGTGGTATCAGTATGGAAAAGAGAGTCCAGACATATTCTCAATTGATTTCCAACCAAGTCCCCAAGGCATCTCATTAGAAAAATGAAAATCTTTTCAACAAATGGTCTTGTAATAATCGGATGTCCACATGAATATTACAAAAGGATTAAAAACCTCAACATGGACTCCAAATCACATAAAAAGACCAATTAAAAAGGAGTGAAAGCTTAAATGATAAAATTTATATAAAAGTAAAACAAGAAAAAATCTGCCTGACTTCAAATTTGGCAAAAATTTCTAAAATGTCTACGGTAACACAAAAAACACCCAAACTATACCACTTAAAAATCAATAAATGAAACTCCTTCACAATGAAAAACTTCTGCTCTTTGAAAATCACCATCAAAATAATGAAAAGGCAAGCCACACCCTGGGAGAAAATATCTGCAAAACACAGATCTGACAAAGCATTGGCATACAGAATACAGATATAAATAACTCCCCCAACTCAATACTGAGAAAAGAATCAACACAACAAAAAATTTTGTTTAACCTCTTGATTTGAACTGACATTCAAGAAGAGCTATAAATGGGAAATAAGTACACAGAGAAGTTACTCAACATCATTAGTCATTAGGGAAATGCACAACTATTGAAATGACTCCAAAAATTTTTTTTTACTGGCAGTACCAAGTATAAGCAAGGACACAAGAGCAATGGAACTCTCATAGACTGCTGGCGAGGCAAAGGCCTGCAGGGGTCAAATACCCTCTCCCTTTGAAATTGGCCTCAAGTCTTTCATTGGCCTCTCTGTGCCTGCAGGCAGTATTGCCTCTTTCTATGAGTCCCTGGTGGTCTCTCTCTCTCTCTCTCTCTCTCTCTCTCTCTCTCCGGTCTTTAGTCACCCAGGTTACTTCCTATCAACATTCTATGGACCTACAGACTTGGGGTTCAGCAGGCCAGGTTTTCCTCCCACGCCTCGTGAAGCCCCTTTCTTAGTGTCCCTTCCCAGGAGGGAATGCAAAATTGTAGTTTGGCAGTTTCTCATGACAAACATCAACTTAATATACAATCCAGCAATTCCACTTATAGATATTTACCTAAGCAAAATGAAAATAAATGTCTATGCAGAGACCTACAAGAAATGTTTAGAGCAGCGTTATTCATGATCACCAAATCTGAAAATAGCCAAATGCTCATAAACTTGTGAATGGAAAACAATATATATACGGTACATCCTACAGAAGACACTAACTACACCGCGTGGTTCAAATTCAAAAGCATTCAGCTAAGTGAAAGAAACCAGACTCAGCAGGCTCCATATTGTATCCCACGGATAAGGCATTCTAGAGAAAGTCGGACAGAGGGCTAGAAAGCAGATTAGATGAGAAGGTAATGAGTGGTTATTCACCACAAGGGGGCACGGAGAACTTTTCGGAATGATGGAAATGTTCCCTACCTTGTTCCTGGTGGCCATTGCATACTAAATTTGTTTGTCAAAATAAATACAACTGCAGACAAAAAAATGGTAAATTTTTCCTTATGTACATGAAGCCTCAATAAAACTGACTTTTTTTTTTTTTTTTTTAAGAGAAAATAAAACCCAGTGACTGGACATTTTGTTTTTATTCTTCTAGTTTGGGTCAATTTCTACTGCATTTTCAGTTCTAAAAAAATAAAGCTTATATTGGGCGGCGCCTATGGCTCAAAGGAGTAGGGTGCCAGCCCCATGTACCAGAGGTGGCAGGTTCAAACCTGACCCCGGCCAAAAACTGCAAAAATAAACAAATAAATAAATAAATCTTATACTAAGGGGACTGTAGCGCATTGAAATTCCAAAGAATACACAGCTAAGGTAAATAATTTTCTTAAAAGATGTTTTTAGTGAACATATTTCACGAATCGTATTCTAAATCTACAGAACCTAGAGATTAATTAAAGCTGAACCCTCGCCTACCTGTAACTATACCGGTTTACACTTGTGTAGCCTGTTATTAGAAAGAAAAGATGGAAGTGTCAGAGTCCACAGCCTTTAAGACTCCGCCTCCTGGTTCTCCTGGAATTTTGTTTTGGTGGTTGCTTTGGAACTGTAGATGAGTAATGTTTGGACAACTGGGTTGCTTATGGTGGGAAGAGATCAAGGGAGTTGGTAAAAATAATTGCTACTTGACAGCAAGCCAAAGGAAATAGGGAGACTCACAGCAATGTCTCCTCTCACTTAGGTGCACCCTCGCCCTTTTAAGATCCATAGTGACCTCCCTGTCATTATGGCATTGGTTTTTCTCCAATCACAAGTTCATCTTCCATTTTGTCTCCTTGGAAAAAGAAGGAATAACACCCTCACTACTGCCCATCACTTATTCCATTTCACTCACTTCCCCCCAGACCCATCTATCATTTCTCTGCCTTTTTAAAGTAACTGAAATTGATATAAATTAGCTGGATACCTATCATAATAAGCCTTGGCTCACAGTAAACATTAAAATATTTATTGGTTGATCATTCATTCAGCAATGTCAGGCACTGTGCCAAGCAATGGGGGTAAATAAAACTGGGTTTCAATGAATGAAACCCAATTCCTGCCCTCAGCAGACAACTATCCAAACAGCAGGATGGAAACAGACAAATGTACAGACAGCAGAGTGTAAAGCACTATATAGAATAAGCCCAGGTTGCTGTGGGAGTTTGTGAAAGCAATGCGACTCTCTGTGCCATGGAGAGTCTCCCTAGCAACCTAAGCCCTCTGAAGTGTCCACCACAATCTCCATACACATTCAAATTAAACTTCCTGTTATTTCACTGTTTTTTTAATTGGCCCTGTCTGTAGAGTTGATTACCTTCTTCAAAAGTGGGAGTTAAAGACCAAGAGATCACATCTTTGCAGGGGAATTATGCTTTATAGTATTTATGTGCAGGAACTAAGGTAAGATGGGAGAAATGAAATAATCACAAAGGAATTTCCCCTCTGTTCTAATTAGGGTGGAGCCATTTAGAAAGTAACAAAACTCTAATGTTCATAAATACTATTTAGTATTTTATATATATATATAAATAAAATTATGTTCATATTCAGGGTACTGTGTAATGTGGTAAGGACATACCAAAGTAAGTCTTTGATTATCAAGAAGTGATATAGATGGCTCAGCGCCCATAGCTCAGTGGTTAGGGCACCGGCCACAAGCATGGGGGCTAGTGGGTTTGAACCTGGCCTGGGCCTGCTAAACAACAGTGACAACTGCAACAAAAAAATAGCCAGGTGTTGTGGCAGGTGCCTGTAGTCCCAGCCACTTGGGAGGCTGAGACAAAAGAATTGCTTAAGCCCGAGAGTTTAATGTTGCTGTGAGCTGTGATGCCACAGAACTCTACTGAGGTCAACATAGGGAGATTCTGTCTCAAAAAAAAAAGAAGAAGAAGAAGAAGAAGAGATATAGAACAGTAACACTTGTGTGTGCACATAAACTTTACAATTCTCAATACACTTATGCCTCTATGTGGAAAATGATCTTCAGAACAACCCTGGGCCATGTTCAGGGCTCAGAAATACCTAATTACGGCCCAAAGTCTCCCATATAGTCAGGGACAGAGATAAGTCTTAAATCTATGATTTATGACATCAAGCCTAAAACCTCTTCCTGTACAGAAGTGCTTTCTAGACATTTTTATTACAGATTCTCATCAGTAAAAACATTTTGAGTATGCAATCCCAAGATGTATATATGTCATTATTTTAAAATTATACAAAAATATTCATATATATGTATGTGTGATCATATAACTCAATGCACAACAAATATACAAGGCAGAGATAGTGGACACAAATCCCCATTTCAAAACATCTTGATAGCGGTGGTGCTTGTGGCTCAAGGAGTAGGGTGCCAGCCCCGTGTACCAGGGGTGGTGGGTTCAAAACCTGGCCCTGGCCAAAAAAAAAAAAATCTTGATAGCTTCAAATTGGTAAATATTTCACTGATTTCCAGTGAAATATAATACAGCCAGTATGAGGATTGTTGGATTATATTTTACCCAATACTGTGGCTGCCAGCGAATTCTTGTTCACTCACGTTGCATGATCCTATTATATTCCAATTGCTATTTGTCTGTACTTCCCTGATCTGGATGGTTTGTTCCATTAAAAGCAGCAAATACAATCTCTAAACACATGTGATAACACACAAACTACAGTGTCTCAACGCAATGCAAGACGTCACTACCCACTTCTGCACGTTGTGAGACGCCCCTTCTTTTCTCAGAACATCCCTTGGCCTGACTGAGATGAGAGACTGACACACAGATAAAGTCAGAATGCTGATGTCGTTCCAATAACAAAGGTGGGAAAGGCTTACTTGCTATTTTCTAAGATAAAAACTTGAAGAGAAGTTCTAACATCCTCTCTCTCCAACCCGTGGGTTGCCCGCAGAGGTCTGTATCCTGCTTGGAGACCAGGGCTCTGTACTCCTCACCCTGCGCCCTCTTATACTTGGCCAGTGCTTCTGACTAACACTCTTTTTTAAAACAAATATTTTGATTCCTCTCCTTTCCTATCCAGAAATGAAATTCACAGATAATATTACCCTTCAGCATTCAGTTTATCCTACCACAAAGAGGAGCAGGGCTGGCTACTGTTATGAAGTCAGACAATTAAGTTGCAAACTCATCCTAGAAGAAGTGCTACATACCTCATTGCTGAACATCATACTGGTCACCTTCGACTTCCCCAGGCCAGGAATAAAGCAGTGGGAAGATATAGCAGAAACAGCTGAGTCAGGGAAAAGGCTGATGCCACTGAACCAGGTCAAGGGCTTGACGTATGACTGACGACCTTTTTAGAGGAAGCATCTCCAGGACCCTGCCAGGAAGAGGAAGGGATTTCAAGTCCCTGAAACTTCAATGCAGTGGATCAAATTCATTCATTCCTTCAACAAGCATGATTGAGCATCAAGGGGCAGGCAATGTGCTAGGCCCTGGGGATGGTAAGTTCACCATTCCCTGTGATACATGCCATAATATGTGTGTACTTGGGGGGGGGGGGCTAAGGCCCATGGACAAGGCACCACGGCATCCAAATCAGAATAGCGTGTCAGGGAAGGTTTGCTATTAACAGGAGATGCAGCTCTTGAACTGACCGTTGGATGATGATAGAAACTGGATACTTTTAAATGTGGGAGGAGCATTCTAGAACAACTGGGGCATAGTTACAAATGCCGCACTGAGCTACCCAACTGCAGATGGGTAGAAGATGGGGAACATAATCCAGAAGACAGCACCACCCAGTGGGAACAACCACAGTGCAAATGTGAGCATGATCACTCACAAGGTGGAGAGAATTCATTGCGTTGCCTTTTATACATTCTAGAAGCCACAGAGATGCCTTGAATGGTGGCCCCCTCCTCATCTCCAAAGCCAGCAGTGTAGCATCTTTCAATATGTCTCTCCCTCCATCATCTCATTGTCTTTTCTGGCCGCGACACTCCTTGGCCCCCCGTATAAGGAACTTTTTGATTACTTTGGGCTCACCAAGACAATCTCCCTATCTCAAGATCCTTCACTTAATCACATCTGTTAAGTCTCATTTGGTCTATAAGGTAACATATTCACAGGTTCTGGGGATTAGTACGTCTTGGGGGAGGGGGTGAACTTAATTTTGCCTACGGCTAGAATCATCTTTAATTCTTTCTTCTCTCTTCCTGTCCTCCCCATCCTTAACACAGCTAGCCATTACCAAGTGCTACTGAGACTTTCTCCAAAATTATTCCATTTCCATCCACTTCTATCTTCACTATCAATCACTGCCCTGACTCAAGTCACCTTAATATCGCACCTGAACCACTGCAGCCAGCTTTGTAATGGTTTCTCCACACCCACTTTTGCTCTTCCCTCATTCATTCTCCACACACCAGTCAAAATGATCTTTCTAAAATCATTCCTCTGCTTAAATCTCTTAGGATCAAATCCAAAATCCCTGGCTTGGTCCATTAAGTCTCTGCAAGGACAGCCCTTCGCAATCCTCTCTCCCCGCACACTCACCACCAGCAATACTGGTTTTCTCCCAGTTCCCTGAAGGCACCACACTCTTCCCTTCTCAGGCTAAAAGAAAAAAAAAATCATTTCTATTAGCTTCCCCATTGTCCAATAATCTCTTTCTCTGCTTTCAGGTATCTCATTTTGTCCCAATTTAAAGTTCCTTCCCTTCCCTACTTTTTTAACACAGTTTACAAGTTTATGGTTATTTGCTTAAGGCAAACAGTAAGTTCCATAAGAGTCAAGAAAGCATCTATTTTCTTCCCCTTAGGTATCACCTGTTGCTGGCGCAGGACAAGGCACATAATAGGTGCTCATTAAATATTTCTGGAATGAACAAATCCATGAATGAATGACACCTGATGGGCAGCGTTAACTGTAACCAGAAGTTTTGTTTTGCTATTCACTTGAAATTCTGAAAAGAATTTCATAAGAAATATGTTTACACTTTTCATCGACAAGAGACTCCGGCATTGTTTGAGTTTCATTTGTCCACCTGATCCTAAGGCAATTACATACACTGAAAGGACCCCCGTCTGAGTGACAAAACCCAGGCTGGACCTTATTCCCCCATTTCTTTTTGCTTATCCTTAAACAGTTCTTCTCAGATTCCTCAGTTTAAAAACAAGGAAAGGAAACCTAATTCCCAGCCTCATTATCAAGTTCAAATGAGATAACACACAAGAAATCCCTTTGGAAGCTGTAAAGCATCGTATCAATGTAAGACGATTATGTCTTCATACTCATCTCACTCTGGAACTTCAAAAAGATCATTCTTGAGGTTGCTTCTTATCAGTGATTTAATCTTTCCCAGCTGAGGGTGTGTGGGATCGGGCTGAAAGAAGATTCCACCCCAGCAGCTGAGCTGGGGCAGCTATTTGAAGAGGAGCCCTGCCCCCTGGTGGAAATAATAGGGCAGGTGCCCTCAGCACCATGGGATCACCAGGGCCCTGATGACAGATGCTGGCTGGAAAGGGAAATCCGCTTACTGAAGCGTATGCTTTCCAAAGATGCAGCTTTTCCCCAGTAGATGAACAAGTCCACGTCCACATGAGAGAAACACGATTAATATAAGTAGGCGACAGGGGGAAGACGCAGGGGGACTGGCAAGTTCTCACCTACCGGGCACAATGTGGGGGTACGCAGCACACCTCCCAGGCGAAAGGCTCAGCTACAACTTGGACTTTACCTGACCACACAAACAATGGAACCTAATCATCTGTCCCCTCATAGTAATCTGAATTTTTTTTTAAAAAAAACAGCTTTTTTTCTTTCTTTTTGCTTCTTTTATTTTTTAATTAATAAATAAAAATTGTATATATTTATGGTGGGTAACTGATCTTTTAAAATATGTGTACATTGTGGAATGACTCACTAAAATAGATATTACCTCACATATTTACATTATTTTATTGAAAACACTTAAAACTTACTCTCTTACGTGGTACATGGTTGTTTTCTTCTCTGTTGGAAACTGTTCTCTCAGAAACACTCATTGGAGTTAAGGGGTTTTTTTGTTTTGTTTTTGAGACAGAGTTTCACTATGTCACCCTCAGTAGAGTGCTGTGGCGTCACAGCTCACAGCAACCTCATACTCTTGGGCTAAAGCGATGCTCTTGGCTCAGCCTCCCAAGTAGCTGGGACTACAGGCACTCACCAGAACACCCAGCTATTTTTTTGTAGTTGTTGTCATTGTTGTCTAGCAGGTCCAAGCCGGGTTCAAACCTGGCAGCCCTGGTGTATGTGGCCGGTGCCCTAACCACTGAGGAATGGGCACCAAGCCTGGAGCTAAGTGTTAATAAGACATTGAAGAGAGTTACAACTCTTTATATATCTTAATATTTGAATTCCTCATATTATCAATAATTTCATTGAAAGAATAATTGTATAATTGCACATATTAAGACTATGGCTATCACTATATAGAGTAGGTGTCCACAAATGGATTAGCATGCGTAGAGTAACAATTTATATCTAAAATACACTTACGAAGGCAGAATCCCAAGATCATCTTGAACCTACATCACATTTTCACCTAGCATGTGCTTCATGGCTCTGAGCAAATTGTTTAATATATCTGGGTCTCTGTGGCCTCACCTGCCAAAGGGCTGCATGAGATGATGTCTAAGGCTCCTTGTGCTTCCAAAGCTATCCTACAGCTCTGCCCAGAAAATACACTTAAAAACCAGAAGGATGCTTCCCAGCTTACCAGGTTCAGGCTGTTTACATTAGCACAGCTCCAGGAGACGACCCCCGTCACTGTCCTGGAAGGAAAATAACTTCAGACCTGTCTTCCCCACCTGAGCCAGCACCCCTTCAAGGTTCCTCCTGTCCTGCCCACCCTCCTCTCCCCTACCCTCCTCAGCCCTGGCCTCCAGGGGGGTCTTCCCCTTGCTTCCTGCAGCCAGATCCCTTCCCTCCCCTCCACGCTGGCACACACAATCAGTAACAATAATAACAAGAAGAAAGGCCACCATTCGTTGACAGTTTTGCATTTGGCAAGCACTGGGCTAAGCATAAGCTCATGTTGCTTCTCAGCAAACTTAGGAGGTGGAAACTCTTTTTATCCACATTTTGACAGCTCCCTAAACCTTTTCTGCAGGCCTCTCTGCAAAAGGGTTCAATAGAAAATGATATTTTTAACAGCATTAACCACTTAATGTGCTTGTACTATCAGAAATTTATCCTCATCCCAGTCTCCATTCCCAGCTCTCTCCCCACCCCACACCCTCTCCCTTATTTTTCCCTCTCCCAACTCCTCTCCTTCACTCTCATCTCCCCTTCCACTCACACTGCCACACATCTAAACATATGGACTTCAGAGCAGAGTCTGTATTCTCTAGATCAGGCGTCCTCAAACTTTTTAAACAGGGGGCTAATTCACTGTCTCTCAGACCGTTGAAGGGCTGGACTATAGTTAAAAAAAAACAAAAACAAAAAACTATGAACAAATTCCTGTGTACACTGTGCATATCTTATTTTGAAGTAAAAAAACAAAACGTGAACAAATACAATCACACCACCTCATGTGGCCCACGGGCCACAGTTTGAGGACTCCTGCTAGATCCTCAATGTCACATCCAGCACTGGGCCACTTAATTCTTATCCTGAAACTCCTCCTTTAAGGCAAATACCAGCCAATGGCCTCATACCTCATGAATGCCCCTCTTCTCCATGACCCAAGGACTTTGGCACCTGGCCTACAGTCCCCCTTTGCCCCCCATCTCCTGCCATCATAGAGGGAGACACCGTGCCTGTGCAGTCGCCCACACAGCATCATCGTCTAAAAGTCCTGACCTTGTGCTCTAATGGCTTTCAGGTCCAGTCCACGTCTGACCTCTTATTCCAGGGACTGTTGGGTCCAGTCCCCATGGCTACTCTCTGGACTTTAGCAACACCTGGGGTTGTGCCTACTTTACAATTCTAAACTCTGCTTTCTACTATCCAGAACCCTGTTTTCCTCCACCCTTGTCAATGTCCTCACACTCTGCCCACACCATGACCTCACAAAGATGCCCAATGACTCAATCTCCATCTTTTTCTCAGTCTATCTGTCCCTCTGGATGTACTTTCTTCTTCCTACCCATATTATAAGATGGCTGATCACCTCATTTTCTCAAGAGCACCAGAAACTTCCTTTTCCCTTTTTCTTCTTTCTGAACCTACCTTAAAATCCCCAAAGCCACATCAATCTGATCTGCCCTCTGTGTTCCCACACTAGGATTACTTCCGAATACACACAGAAGGTTAGTACAAATGAGAGCTGGGCCCTCAATTCGGAAAATGTCTCTACTCGTTGCTAGTCAGGTATTTCCCCAGTCCATGTGCTTATTCTAAACATTCACACCCCCTGTCAGTCATCTTCATCTGGGACATTCCACCAACTCCTCCGATCCAGCCGGTCCCAAACTAAACTCAGCATCTTCTCCCTCCTGTATTCTCCGGCTCAGTTAATGCTATGAATTCCCAGCATGTGAAACTAATTAGCTGAGAGTCATCCTGGTTCTTCCTGCTCTTTCTTACTCTCCACAATCAGTTGATCACCGTATCTTCCCAGCTTCATCTTCCCTCTCCTTCCCCATTGCCTCATCCTTCCCTCTCACCACCCTGCTCTTGTTCTAACCTTGTAATTGGCCTTCTTGTTACATTTCAGCCTGATCCTGTTGCCCTCTGCTTTTTACTTAGGATTCCTTCCAAACTCTTTAGACTAGAACAGAAGGCTAAATGATCCAGCCCCTGTCTGGACTTGATAAGAGATTTCATAGAGATTGTAACCGTATCTTTTTCATCTCTAAATTTACTGAGCACCGTATCTTTCATTTTTGCATTTGGCATAGAGCACCAGATGTAATCGTCATTCTATACTATTTTAAATAATGGAGCAAGTCATTATTTGTGATTCAAGGTAGCAAACAGTTATTATAGTCATGGTAAGAACAGAGAACTTACCAGGAATATATATTTTTAAATAACACTTTTTTCCCCCTCTGGTGGGATAAAATATATGTTTCTGTACCTAATAGTCCTTTATATGCCCCAGTGGTAATTGCAACCCTATCTGTACCTCAGGGTACCCTATCATAATCTTACCTTATTTTTAAAAATTTTGATAATACTCTGTGCCTGATGATAATGGTATATTCCTGGGGTCTAGATGAAAGTAAAGGATTACTCACTCAAAATTAGAAGTCACAATAATGAATTTAATATAGAACAAACCCTCTTATATTTAAGAGGATAAATATCCTGAAGCAATACCCAGGGATGCTAGACATTAATTATTTTTTAAATCACCCAATTATACATAATTTTATGGTAATCTAAATGATTCTACTTTTCCTTTGGCATATATAACTCAAAGAGAAACACCCTAATAATTGTATATAAAAGCCAAAAGAAACTATAAGTGCAAGACGTCCTGTTCTTTGACATTACAGCTACCCTCAGTCAAGGTGAACGTTCCTCATAACACCATGTCTCTCCGATTTTCTGGTGGATCCAGGTATATTTGCTCACCATCTGGGACTGGATCTGTCAGACCATCCAGTGGAGGCGCTGGCTTTGCAGGCAGCAATGCATGTGGCACCTCTGTTCCTGGAAGTGGATTTTCCTGCACGTTGGGAGGGGGCTTGGGCAGTGTTCCCAGCGGGAGGCACGCCAGTGGTGCCCTTGGAAATGCTGCTTGTGTGGGCTTTGTGGGAAGTGAAGGGGGACTCCTCTCCGGGAATGAGAAGGTGACCATGCAAAATCTTAATGACCGCCTGGCATCCTACCTGGACAATGTGCACGCTCTGGATGAAGCAAATGCTGAATTAGAGAGAAAGATCAAGGACTGGTATGAAAAATACGGACCTGGATCTTGCCGTGGACTTGACCATGACTACAGTAGATACCACCTGACAATTGAGGATCTTAAAAATAAGGTGAGAAATCACAAATCCAAAGTTATTCAAAGTTTTTAAAACTAAGAAGTGCTTCCTGACCGTTATCTGTCACTTACATTGTATTTATTAATTTTGATAAATAATTCTATTACTCAAAAGTAGGCACTTTGAGTCATGCTGTTGGTTCCCTTGTTTATTCTGAAATATGTTCATAGAGAAGAAAGTATTGTATACTAGAAGCCATAGGAGTATAGAACCATTTTGACTTTTAGAAATTAAATGGCAAACATTTCAACACATGGGGAAGTAAGATTTTTATGCAACAGCTTAATTGTGTAACAACTCCTGTCTTCTGAAAAACTAAATCATGAAAGCAGATGTCTTTTTTGTGTTTTCCTTTTGATTTCTTCTAGATTATCTCTTCCACTGCTGCCAATGCTAACGTCATTCTGCAGATTGACAATGCCAGGCTGGCTGCAGATGATTTCCGGCTAAAGTAGGTGACAGAAAATAGTCACGCTCTAGAAAAAAATGTCCTATGTATTTAATTTGTGAAATAAAATTTCAGTTTTATCCCAAGTAGAATAAACTATAACCTGAAGGATTAAAGCAAGCATGAGATGGATGATGTACTATTACAATCCACTATACTCATAATTTACAAATATTTATTATATTCATGGGACAAAATATATCAGAGTATTTCCGTGCCTGCTTAGAATATGACTGAGCACAAAGGAGATGTTCAGTCACTCCTCATTGACCAAATAAAAATATTAACTAAGAAAAAATTTAAAAATGGAATGTTTGTGTTTAATTGAGATAGGCTATTGGAATTTGTGTGATTAAATAACTGCCAATTACCCCACAAAAAGGAGTTAGGGGGGAGATGGGGGAGGGTTTTCTTTGTATATTTTTATGCTATTTAGAGCCCTAATTCAATTTCTAATTTTCAGTTTAAAGCAACTGAGGCTTTCTTTTTCTGTTTCTTGAGGTAGTCTAACTTGCACTGAAATTCATTTAAATGTCCCCCAAGGTATGAAAATGAGCTTGCCCTTCACCAAAACGTAGAGGCGGACATCAACGGGTTACGGCGAGTCCTGGACGAGCTGACGCTCTGCAAGACCGACCAGGAGCTGCAGTTCGAATCCCTCAGGGAGGAGATGACCTACCTCAAGAAGAACCACGAAGAGGTAGGAAAAACTTTACCTCTAGTCAAGTTCAAATGGATGCGAATAGACCAGAAGGGGCAAGGTGAAAACTCCATGAGGGTCAGCATTTTAGTTATTCCCACCACTCCCTTCCCATCAATTTGACATTTAGTCAATAATTATGCGTTGAATAACTCTCCCAACTCCTTTTCATTTAAAAGTACTTTAAGAAGGGTGATGCCTGTGGCTCAACGGAGTAGGGCACCAACCCCATATGCCAGAGGTGGCAGGTTCAAACCCAGCCCTGGCCAAAAACTGCAAAAAAAAAAAAAGAATTTTAAGGAAAAAACTTCACTTGGGATGCTGTGGCTGTTTTTTTGCAGTGGTGGTGTTAGTGGTTATTTTAGTGAAACAGTAACTATAATAATTAGAGACTGTCGATGATTGGCATGAATACAGATCGAGTCAATTTTATAAATTGGGGGGCCGTAAGTTACATACCCGACCACAAACTTTGAGGCCTAAAGTAACACGTGTGGAAACTCTGCTCAGACTGTGTGTGAACACACGGTGCCCCGAAGGCCACACTCGCGTTTCCCCGCAG
>CAUYPK010136789.1:0-10423 GCA_963574355.1 Loris lydekkerianus | reverse complement strand
CCTCAACAAAGCTCCAGGGTAAAAATCAAATGGTGTAAAAGAATAATGGGGCTGAATCAGCAGAAAAACTCTGTTAACATGAATAACCAGAATAGATCAAGCCCCCCCCCCCCCCCCAAGAAAAGATATGGCAGATGTAACTGAAAATCCCATTTATAAACAGCTGGCTGAGATGTGAGAAATCAAATTCAGAATTTGGATTGCAAACAAGATTCATAGAATGGAGGACAAAAAAATTTTTTTATTAAATCATAGCTGTGTACATTGATATGATCATGGGGCATCATACACTAGCTTTACAGACCATTTGACACATTTTTATCACAATGGTTAACATAGCCTTCCTGGCATTTTCCCAGTTACCGTGCCAAGACATTTACATTCCACATTTACTAAGTTTCACATATACCCTTGTAAGATGCCCCACAGGTGTAATCCCACCAGTACCCCTCCCTCTGCCCCCTCCCCCTCCCTCCTCTCCCTTTCCCCCTTTCCCCTATTCTTAGGTTGTAACTGGGTTATAGCTTTCATGTGAAAGCCCTAACTTAGTTTCATAGTAGGGCTGAGTACATATACCCAGAAGACCAAAAATCACATCATAGCAAAGATATTTGTACCAGAATGTTTATCGCAGCCTTATTCATAATTGCTAAGTCATGGAAAAAGCCCAAGTGCCCATCAATACACGAATGGATTAATAAATTGGGGGTTGCTTCTTACAAGGCCCAGAGAGGGAAAGCTTTCATTTTTCCATTTAAGTAAATATGTATGTATTATTTTAAAAAATTAAATTTGGTGTAAATTAACATTCTAAATTGTAAAAACAAGAAATACACGTGACATTCTTTAAGCATCTTTTAGCTACTAGGCACTAACTAGGCATTATATAGTGAGGAGAAAGACACCAGTACAGAATCATGCCAACTAGACCACAGGCTAGGCAGAGAGACAGATGGATTACAATTTGGGGTAACGACTCCTTCTCATTAATTACTTACTCTGTTGCCAGACACTGTACTAGTCAGTTTTCTGAAGAAATCTTCATGGAAATCTTGATAAGTAAGAATTATTCTTCCCATTTTATGAATGAGGACATCAAGGCCGAGAACAGTGAAAGGACATTCCATTACCTTGGTAGTTAAGTGTTAAGTGGTAACGTTGGAAATCAAGCCAATTATTGTTCAATTTGAAGCACATAGGTCACACAAAAAGCATTTTGCATAGGTAAGTTCCAAGAGCTCTTGGAAAGGGTAAAGGTGAGAAAGCCAAGGACTTTGGAGGGTCATTTCCTCCCAGAAGCCAGGACAGTTTGTAAGGAGGCTATGTCTCAAACTGTGGCTGTGAGAAGACAAATCCATCTTCACTCTGGGAGAGCCACCTGTCCCTGCCTCTCAATGAGAGATTCAAATGGCCCTGTGATTTAGACCTGTCTGGCTCAGTCACAGCTGTGCCTGCCTCCTTCTGGGACCGTCCCTTCCAGCATCGTGTCCCACTCTAATGATAATGCAATGAAGCTTCTTCCCAGAGTTCAGGATGTGATTTCTCAGAGCCTCCCAGGGCAAAAGACATCCCAGGACCTGAGCTTGGCCAGACCAGTGGTTCTCAGCTTTGGCCACAAGATAGAATCACCATAGAAGCTTTTAGAAAGCCCAGTCCTTACCCTACGTCAATAACTTGGGAATTTTGGAGGGTGGGACCCAGGCAGCAGTCCTTTATTTTTTACATTCTACAGCCAATATTAAGAACCACTGGTTTTGTCCAGTGTTCTGCAAATTCCCATGTGCATGGGAATCACCCAGTCACTGTGTTAGTACATTCTGATTCATCATGTCTGGGCTGAGGCCTGAGATTTTTGCCTTGCTAACCAGCTCCCAGATGATATCATTGACCACACTACCAACAACGAGGGATTAGAAAATAAGGTCTTGGCTTTCTTATTTTGTCTATTCTTTACACATAAGGCAAGAAAAGCTACTCATGGCATGTAGGAATGGTGAGCTGACCGGGAAGGTTGGTTTGAAATCACCCATCCATTCACCATCCATCGATACAGTCAACATGTGCTAATCTAGAAACTAGGGATTCAAAGACTGTTAAAACACCCACCTCCAGAAGATCACTGTCTAGCCAAGGGGAACAGACAGAGATAAAAATTAACCATAATGTACAATGATACCACTATTCACTGAGTACTTCCTGTGTTCCAGACCCTGTGCTAAGCCTGTTTAATTGATTATCTTATTTAATAGTCACAAAAATTTCTTAAAGTAGGCATTAGTATAACCTCCAGTTTATAGATAAGAACCATGGGGCTGGATTCTAATGTTGGTCCTTTCAAGGTCACACAGCTACTCCTCTCCTTTGAATTCCACAATGGTGTATAAGTGACAAGGGCAAGCTGCGGGAATCACGAGAAGATGAAGGGGGTTCCTCACCCTGTGGACGGAGGGTGGTAGATAGTCGCCACTCTCAGCTCCTGCCTTGGGAGGACTAGAGGCAGCTCCCACGGCCCTGGAATCAACTAGAGTTCAGCATGGGAAGGCTTCAGAGGGCAGGTTCTGGCCCTCAGCTTCTGTCAGTGCTGATGATTCTAGACTTCCACTTATTCTTTTTAGAACTAAGTGTGTAGCACCTTTTATGTGACAGGTCCTTTTACAGGTACAGAACTGGTTTGGGTGGGCCCCACGCCCCAGGGTATGGGTCCTGTTTAGGTCCTTCGCCACTTCTAGAAATACTCGCAGAGCGCAGGGGTGCGTTTCATTACGACCTTCTACCTGAGACTCACTCTTTGAGACATATGTGGATCTGAGAGAGTCATGGTAGGGGGAACTGGGGCTCTGTGTAAGGTAGCACAGCTTGTGCACTGCACAAGGGCACCTGAGGACTGAAAGTCATCCCCACTCATGAAATCATACCCTAAGCCCTGCTCCCTGATGCAAAGCTGCAGCTGCCATGGGGAGGGAAGCTCTGTTCTCTTCACAAAGGCACCATCCAATTACCAAGCCACATCCCCAAAGGACTGTATTCACCCTGAGGGGCCCTGTGCTTGTGGGGAAGCCCTGATAAGGAGCCCAGAAGAAGGGCTGGAGTTGCTAAGTGACTAACCTGGAGGAGAGAAGATGGTAGGCTCAGGGCTTCAAACATCTGCATTGCTATCCACTCAGAAAATAATATGAATATCCTTAATTCAAAAATGTGAAATTCAAATGGCTTCAAAATTCAAATCTTTTTGAGAACCAACATGATACTCCAAGGAAATCATCATTAAAACATTGTGGATTTTGGATTTTCTGGTTATGAAGGCTCAGCTGGTAAGTGTAATAAAAATATTTCAAAATCAGAAAAAACATGAAATCCCAAAACACTTCTGGTCCTAAGCATTTCAGATAAGGGATATTCAACTTGTATAAATATTATAATAGCTCATGTTTCTGGACTACCTGCTCAGTATCAGAAACTGTGCTAACATTTAACATGATTTTTCTTATTGAATCTCAACAAAACATGTAAGGCTAGATAATATTTTTTATCCCCAGTTAGCAGACAAGAAAACTGAGACTCAGAAAACTCAAAAGGAGAAGGGAGAAATGGGGCCTCTTAGACCTTTCCATGGGGCCTTGACTCCTGGGTTGGGCTTGGCTAGCTTTGTGTAAAAATCCTTCACACCAGTATTGTAGAAGAAAAACAATGAGCTGTCATTAATTTTGCCAATCTCTAAGGACTCCCTTTATCAATAATCACTCAGGAAGGATTTGAAAATCCTGCTGATTGTCTGAAGACGGCTGCAGAACAGCAGAGCCCCATCCACTTATAAAAATGGAAATTGCCAGCACTGTACGTGGTTTCACTTCTGGTCAATATTTAGATTTTCCTGTTTAGAGCTTTAAGATAAACAATGACTCAGCCAAAATGTCATTTCGCTTTTTTTCTCTTGGATGATCAGTCTGGATATCCACCCCAAGGGCAGGCAGGGGTTTCTCTTCCTAGTTAAACAGGATTTGCATTCTGGGTGTCTAGTGAGGGCCATACACAGGGACAGGAGGGGCCAGGGGCCAGCTGAGATGGCACTGCCTAGAGCTGCTACCAGGGCTCCGATTGGCTGGACAGGGTGGGGAAGGTCAGCAAGGGGTAAGAGCATGGCCTGAATTTGCTTTTGTTAATAAAGTTAAAAATATTTCAAAATGGACTGAGGAAGGATTGCAAAACCAGAGTTAGAGTTAAATCAGAGAATCATAGGATCAGAGAATATACAGTTGGGGGTGAATTTGGGATGACTGGGCCACATCCGCAAGCCTTGGGAGAAGGCCTTACGGGCAATTACCAACCTGCCAAAGACAGAGACTGGGAGTCCGGCCGAGGGACTGACGTGAATTTATTAAGCATTTGCCTGCTGTGTGCCAGATGCTTTATAATCATTCAGTCTCCAGAATAACCACAGGAGTTCCTTATTCCCATTTTAGAAATAGGGCTACTGAGGCCAGAGATGGTATGCGACTGCCCAAAGTCATGCTGCTGCTACGTGGTGGGGCCGGGATTAAAACCCATCATATTTCTCCAAAGATTTACAAATGGGCAATTACACACACGGGACAATGCTCAGCATCGTCAGCTGTCAGAGAGACATGATTCAAAGACACAATCTTTTCTCACCCATTTGGGTGGCTATAATCAATAAGATTATACAGCTGTTATAATCTTAATCAATAAGATTAATAACTGTTGACAAGAATGTGGAGAAATTAGAATCCTCAGACATTGCTAGTGAGAAGGTATGCAGGTGTCCTCAAACTTTTTAAATAGGGGCCAGTTCACTGTCCCTCAGACCATTGGAGGGTCGGACTATAGTTAAAAAAAAAAACAAAAACAAAACTATGAACAAATTCCTGCACATATCTTATTTTGAAGTAAAAAACCAAAACGGGAACAAATACAATCACACCGCCTCATGTGGCCCGCGGGCTGCAGTTTGAGGACCCCTGGTACAGAGTGTTACCACTATGGAAAATAGTCTGCGGTTTTCTTAAAAGGTTATAGAGGTAACCTAGGACCGAGCAATTCCACCCTTCCGTTTTGAGAGAACCGTAAGCACATCTTCACCTGAAAACTTATACATATGTGTTCAGAGTGGAGTCAATCCTGATAGGCAAAAAGTGGAAACAGCCTAAATATGCACCAATTGATGAATAAATAAAATGGGGTGCAGCCATATGGGGGATATTATTTTACAATGAAAAGAAATTAAGCATTAATACACATTACACGGATGAACCTTGAAAAAATTATACTATGTGAAAGAAGTAAGCACAAAGGGCCACATATTGCATAATTTCATTTTCAGGGGTGTTCAACGTTTTTCTTTTTCTGCTGTACATTGGAAAATTAGAGTTGTCTTGGGCCACATCTTATAGATATAAATGCTAACAAAAGCTGATTAGCAAAACAAAAAGTCTGTGCATTCTTTTTGTGATATCTAACACCACAGATAAGCAAAAAAACCTCACCCCCCCAAAAAAAAAAAAATAGCTGGGCATTGTGGTGGGCGCCTGTAGTCCCAGCTACTTGGGAGGCTGAGGCAGCTGAATCGCTTAAGCCCAAGAATTTGAGGTTGCTGTGAGTTCTGATGCCACAGCACTCTACCCAGGGTGACAGCTTGAGACTCTACCTCAAAACAAACAAACAAACAAACAACAACAAAAAAAAACCCTCACAAAATCAGCATGTGTCCCCTGGGCCACAGGTTGAACACCCCTGATTTATATGAAATGTCCAGAATAGGCAAGTCCATAGATACAGAGAGCAGAGTACTGGTGACCTAGGGCCAAGGGAGATGGAACAATGTGTGTAGCATGTGTATGTGTAAGAAGTCCAGGGTTTCTTTCGGGGGTAATAAAAATGTTCTAAAATTAATTATGGTGATGGTTTTGCAGCTCTGTGAATATACTAAAAGTCAATAAATTGTATATTTCGGGTAAATTAAGATGTGAATTACATCTTAATAAAGCTATCAAAACAAAACAAGATCCTGAATGCATGCCCAATGGCCTTGAGTACTGTCTACTGTCCACTGGCTGCCCCCAGCCTGGGTGCTGGAGTCAGGCAGAGCCAGGTTTAGGTCCCAGCTTCTCAGCTCCACTTGCTTGTCCTACTTAGCCTCGGGGCCCATGTATGTGAAATGGGCATCAAACAGAGTAAATGAGATTAACAGGGGCATTACACACAGCGTGCTTTATATGGCATTGCACTAAGTTATTTATTGTGTGTGTTCAATAGACATAGGTCATGATCAATAGCTATCAAATATTTAAAAAGAAAAAGGAAAAAATAGCAACCGTATTCCATAGTTAAGACATAATGAAAGTGGATATTTTTGCAGATTACTTCCCTTTCCCTAACACAAGATGATTCTTTTTATGTGGCCCCGGTTCCATTCATACCAAAGAAATAGTTACTTCAGAGACAGAAATGTGTGGTTTCTTCCCAAAAATGATGTTTTTTCAATGCCTATGAGCCTCTAGATCAATATTTGGGGAAGGACAGAGCCACTGGGATGGAATCCACCCAGAACTCCCTGGAGTTCTGAGCCCTCTGGCCTTGGCCAGGCCCCAGAGCCCCTTCCTGTATCCCAGGCAGGCACTCGACTTACATGGACTCCAGCAGCTGCATGTACTGCTCATCCCCTCGGCCCCCTTCCACTTCATGATCCAGCTTGAGGATGATTTCGTTTTCAAACTGAAGAAGGAGATGAAAATTCACAACAGCATTAGAAGGCTGAATGTCAAAATTAGTCAATTTGTTATTTTAACCAGTAGGGAGAACCTATTATCTCCAGGGTTAGCTCTGGGATCTGGGAATCCAAAATGGCACAGAGTACTATGTCTGCCTTTTAGGAGTGCCCAGAGAGTGGAGAGGAACCACCGGGAATAAGGTCTTGGTGGGGGACATGGGAGAGAGGAAAACCTGTCAGGGAAGGCTTCTTATCATAGCCCATGTCATTTGAACTCATTCTGAAAGTTTAAGTAGAAACTTTGCAAGATAAAAAGAAAAGGACACAGAGGGCACAGCATGTGCAAAGACACAGAGGTATGTGGCAGGGCACTGCATCTTCCGGGAATGGCATGTGGTCATGGGCAGCGATTTTTCTGTTTGCCTGATATTTCTTTCTCTATATGTGGGCGATGAAACCAGCCCTAACCTCAGTGTTCAGGGTGCAGATGGGCTGAGTACACCTCCCAGCTCCAGATGTGGAGATACGAAATGGACCTAGTTCCTTATCAGTATATTCCATCACCCAGACTTCCGGATTAACAAAGGGTCCAGGTCAAGCCAGCAAGACTGTAACTCGAGGCTTTGTTGAAAGCCTTAAGAAAAAGAGTCTTTCTGCTCAGCTTGAAATTGGAAAGTTATAAGCCTAAGGCTGCTGCTGCTGATCACAATGAAAGGGTCTGCCCGAGAATCACACCCATTCAGAGTCAAGCAGAGAGGAAGAGACAGAGACTAAGACTGATGCCATTTTTGCACCCCTGGATTCAGCCATACCTGAAGCCTTCCCATTCATATAAGCAGATTGTGTATATGTAGGTGTTTGTATGTGTGTATCAGCCAGTTTGAATTGGAGTTTTTGTTACCTGTAAGCAAAAAAATGATGAAAAATCTACATAGGAAAGGGAGTAAATGTCAGGCCTCAGACAGTCCAAGAGTGGTACTAACTGTAATGGCCAGAGATTAGACTAGGAAAGTGACCAGAAAGCAGGTGTCCACCTACAGTTCACCACTTTTGATGTGAAGAAGCATTTCACCCAGTGGGAAACATGGCTTATCCAACAAATTTTCTTTCTTTCTTTTTTTTCTCTAATTTTTCTTAGATAATCAACATCTTTTCTCGAAGGGTCATCCTGTGTCGCTCTTCTACATGAATGTAATACAAAAATGGTTCATACCATTTTAATATCATACCCTGAAGAATCCACACAAATCATGGAGTCCACCCCTTCCTCATTTTATCATTAAAAAAAGAACTGGCAGCTGGAGAGATAAAGTGGTTCCTCAGTGAGGGGCACCAAGACCAAGGGATGTGCTGGGGGCTTCAGGCCCCTATGGAGACTCTTTGCACTCAGTATTCACAGTACTCCATGAGGTCTGGAGGTCAAGGGTCCCCTTGAAACGTAATAAGGCATGAAAAGCAGCCAAGCCTCACTTGGCACAACTTCAGTTGTGTCAGCTGTTATCACAGATGAAGCAGTGGAGACTCAGAGAGTTTAAGTGACCTGTCTAAAGCCTCAGATGAATGGTAGAGACCTCTTGGCAGGCTCTTCCCAGTGCATGAAGGATCAAGCCCAGTTGAGCTGGGATCTTTAGGTGATGAAAAGGCAGGGAGCAGATCCACTTTCCCTCTGGCTCACACATCATGCGTGTGCTTAAGGAAGGCACTTTGTGCTGATTGAGCACAAATGCGAAAGAATTTCCTGTGAGTTGCCACAGCTGGAGAAGATTTATTGAAGGAGAAACACCAGGCCTGAAAAGATTGGAAGGAATATAATAAATATGAAAAGGATGGGTATTCCAGTTGGGGAAGATGGTATGAACAGAGGTATGGAGAAAAATGAAGAGAACAGTTCAGCTTGAACAGAGATGGGAGGAAGCGAGGGAGAGAGAGGAGGGGAAGGAAGAAGGAAGGATGCAAAGAAAGGAGGGAGGGAGGATGGAGGGAGGATGGAGGGAGGACACCAAGATGAGGGCCCATCTGGCAAGGGTCAGGGCTGCCAGTCTACAAACGAATCATGCCCCTTACATGGCACATCCTATCAGGTATTTTGTTTGTGTTGAGTATTATCCAGCGTCAGGGGTCGGGGAGTTATCATGCTTAGAAATGTCCTCTGTGCCAAGGCAAGGGTGGGAAGAAATACAGCCAAGGACCTACACCGATAGGCTCCAGGGTTAGGCTCTCTGGCTTTAAATCTCTCCTCCCTCCTCTCCAGCTTTCTTGGGAAAGCTGGTAGGTCTTTCTAATCCTCAGTTTCATGATTTGTATTAGGGGCCAGCAAACATTTTCTGTAAAGGGCCAGACAGTAAATAATTTAGCCTTTGCAGGCCAGATGGTCTCTATCGCAACTACTCAACTGCTGTTGTAGCACAAAAGCAGCCATAGACAACACATAAACAAACTGCCATGGCTGTATTCCAATAAAACTTTATTTACAAAAGCAGGTGGCAGGATGGATTTGGCCCACTCGTTGGAATTTGTCAACCCCTTCTCAATACCATGGGCATAACGGTACCCACAGCATGGAGTAGTTAGTTAGGAGAAGCAGGGATTTTCTAAACATTAAGCTCTAGCGAAGTGCATAAGATCAACTGTGCACTGTACTAGCTTGCCTTGTTATTACTGCTAATGTTATTGTTATTACTGCTGAGTATTACTGGAAAGCAGCTCTGGGGAAGAAAACAAGCATTTTTTTCTCATCTGTGTGGTTCACTGGGAAAGGCTGGCATGACTCCTCCTGGTGAGATGAACTTTTCTTTGGAGCAGAGAAGTGCATGAGGGTAAATAAGCACTTGTCTCAGGGTCACAAAAGAGCCTGCCAGGAGGGAAATTACAGGGTGCCACGGGATGTGCGGAGCTGACGATGCCAGGCTGGGCCTGAGCCCTCCGGGGTGGGCTGAGGAGTTATGTCCCAGGGTAGGTGCTGTGCTACAGCCACAGCGTTTGGCATTGAAAAGACTTGGTTTGAATCTTGCTTTGATTCTTTTCTTCTTCCCAGTCACATGACTGTGGGCAAGTTAATGAACTTTTGTGAGGCCCAGTTTGTTCATCTATTAAATGGAAAATTTAAATAGCATCTCCTTCTAGTGATCCTGTGAGAGGGTCATGAGAAAACACATGTAAGAGGTCAAGCATGACAGGCAGCCTATAGCAAGTGCTCAGTAGCCCTTAGCCACCATCATGATGTCATTGTCACTGCTGTGTCATCATTGCCATCCATAGGCATCACACTCATTTAGTCTTTAAAACAGCCAAGGATATCATCATCCCCATTTTTACAAATGAAGACACACAAACAAAGCAGGACCTTTGTCTTGAGGTTCAAAGGATAGATGAACTTGAGCTAGGGTAGGCTCAAGGGTTTAACAGAAGAAGCTTCTCCAAACACACATTCCACCATGTTGCTATGACAGGTGTTACCCCCAACATTGTCACTATGTGGAGCTTAGGGTGTAGCTCCGGCCTCCCCAAATCCATTTTCTTTCTTTTTTTTTTTTTTTTTTTTTTTTTAATTAATTTATTTTTTTTTATTGTGGAGAAGGGGCAGGGAAAGAAGGCGGGGGAAGAGGTGAGTGACAGGGTCGGGCCAGTGGCATGGTACCACATTGGCTGTATCTAGGTAGAGGCAGTTTCAGGCCAGGCCTTGCTGAGTCGTTGCTACAC
>CAUYPK010136788.1:0-49638 GCA_963574355.1 Loris lydekkerianus | reverse complement strand
CCTCATAAAATATTCACCCAGGCCGATTTCTTCAAGAGTTTTCCCTGCACTTTCTTCAAGTATTTTTATAGTTTCATGTCTTAAGTTTAAATCTTTTATCCAGTGAGAGTCTATCTTAGTTAATGGTGAAAGGTGTGGGTCAAGTTTCAATCTTCTATAGGTTGCCAGCCAGTTCACCCAGCACCATTTGTTAAATAGGGAATCTTTTCCCCACTGAATGTTTTTAAGTGGCTTGTCAAAGATCAAATAACGTTAAGTAGCTGGATCCATCTCTTGGTTCTCTATTCTGTTCCAGACATCTGCTTTTCTGCTTTTGTGACAATACCATGCTGTTTTGATCACTATTGATTTATAGTACAGTCTCAGGTCTGGTAGTGTGAGTCCTCCTGCTGTGTTTTTATTGCTAAGTAATGTTTTGGCTATTCAAGGTTTTATTGTAATGACCTAGATAGCAGTCAGGGCCTCATTCTAGGGACTGCAGGCATTATGGAGAGCACAGTGCTGTTTTTTTTTGTTTTTTTTTTTTTTTTTTTTAGACCGAGTCTCACTTGGTCACCCTTGGTAGAGTGCAGTGGCATCTTAACTCACAGCAATCTCAAATTCTTGGGTTCAAGCGATTCTCTTGCCTCAGCCTTCCAAATAGCTAGGACTACAGGTGCCCACCACAGCACCTGGCTATTTTTTAGAGATGGGGTCTTGTTCTTGCTCAGATTGGTCTTGAACTCGTGAGCTCAGGATTACAGACATGAGCCACTGTGCCCAGCTCCACAGTGCTAGATTTTATACATGACTTTTGGCGGGTGTTAGCTACTTCCTAGAATTTTCCCAGGGTCTTGATAAATCCTGTCCCCACAACAACTGGTATTAATCTGTCTGAATCAGTAAGGCCCTGGGACATTAATCAGTTCCACCCAAAACAACCAGCTCCTCAAGACAACCCCTTTGCAAGGTCCTGCACCTGCAAGGTCTCTTTCAGCAATTAGCTCCAGTCCCATAATAAATAGCCCAGGTCATCCTGACCCAAGCTAGTTCCAAGTAGCTTAACTGCATCCGCCCATCCACCCTGCTCATGTCTAACGAATTGCCTAACCTAACAATCTCAAAAATGGTAAAGGCATCGAAAAAAAAAAAAAAAAAAAAAAAAAAAGACTGGCCGAAAATATGCCAAACAGTTGTTTAGATTGGAGATCTTAAAATAGTGGGATTATGAGCTATTGTTATTTTTTTCTTTATGTTTTCTATAATTTCCAGATTTTCTGAAAAGGGCATTTAATACATTTAGAGTCAGAAACAAAGGTTTAATTTTAAAAGTTTAAAAAATTGGGAACTAAATGTTTAGAATCACAAAAGTCACTTAGTTAATTTTACAAATGCTTTAGAAGTTGTAAAAAAAAAAAATAGGCTAAAGAAAAAATCCCAAAATATTTGTCAAAAGGAATAAAATGGGTGGCACCTGTGGCTCAGTGAGTAGGGCGCCGGTCCCATATGCCGAGGGTGGCGGGTTCAAACCCAACCCCAGCCAAGCTGCAATAAAAAAATAGCTGGGCGTTGTGGCAGGCGTCTGTAGTCCCAGCTACTCAGGAGGCTGAGGCAAGAGAATCGCCTAAGCTCAAGAGCTGGAGGTTGCTGTGAGCTGTGACACCATGGCACTCTACCAAAGGGCCATAAAGTGAGACTCTGTCTCTATTAAAAAAAAAAAAAAAAAAAAGAATAAAGCAAAATTTGACCTATGAATAAAAAGTTATAAAGGCTATCTAACAACATGAAAATACTTTTGATTTGAGGTTAAATGAAAAGAGACCCAAATAATTACAATTACAACCATCCACTTCAGTTCCTTTAATCACACTCAACCTTACAAACTGCAGCAAATACCCCACAAAAAGAATTTCCCTATACACGCTGCTATTCCTACAGTGGCTAGTTCTATGCCTTAGTCTGTTTGGCTGCTGTAAGAAAATGACTTAGATGGAGTAATTTATAAACAGTAGAAACTTACTGCTCATGGTTCTGGAGGTGGTGGAGTTTAAGAAAAGAGGCAAAGCAGGTCTTTTCAATCTTTTTTATAGGGACACCAACACCATCCATGAGCTAGAAGCCCTCAAGACTTGATCACTTCCCAAAGGCCCTATCTTTTTTTTTTTTTTTGAGACAGAGTCTCATTATGTCGCCCTCAGTAGAGTGCTGTGGCATTGAGGCCTCCCAAGTAGCTGGGACTACAGGTGCCTGCCACAGTGCCCAGCTATTTTTTTGTTGCAGTTTGGCTGGGGCTTGAACCCACCACTCTCCGTACATGGAACTGGCACCCTACCCACTGAGGCACAGGCGCCGCCCACATATACTAACTTTCTTCATGTTTTTATTGACATAGACATTCATATAATAAGGTGTGCAGATCCCAAGGGCAGAACTCAATGGTTGGTCTCCATACCCATTAAAGGACAACTTCTCAGTACTTCCCTCTCCCCTGTCCCTGGCCACTACCACCCTACTTTCTGTCTCTATGATTTTGACAACTCTACCTCAAATAAGCAAAATCATACATTGTTAATCTTTTTATGATTGGCTTACTTCACTGGGCATAACATCATCCATATTGCAGTGTATTACAAAGGTTCCCTCCTTTTTAAGGGTGTATAACATTGCATTGCATGGATATATCACATTTTGCGTATCCATTCATACACCAATGAACTCCTGGGTTGTTTCTACATTTTAGGTATTATGATTAATCTTTCTGTGAACAGGGGTATACACATATCTCTTTGAGACACTGCTTTCAATTTTTTTGGTATATACCCAGAAGTGAAATTGCTGATCATATGATAATTATATTTGTTGAGGAACCACTATATTGCTTTCCAAAGTGGCTGTATCATTTTACGTTCCCATCAACAGTGTGCAAGGGTTCCAATTTCTTCACATCAGTTCTTGCTATTTTCTGTTTTCTTTTTTTTTGTAGTAACCATCCTAATAGGTGTAAGGTGGTACCTCATTGTACTTTTGACATGCATTTCCCCAGTGACTAATGATGTTGGGTATCTTTTCATGTGCCTATTAGCCATTTGTGTATCTTCTATGGAGAAATTTCTATACTGTTCAAGTCCTTTGCCCATTTTAATTTTTTTTTTTTTTAAATAAGTGCTAGTAAAACATTTATTTTGAAAATTCATTTGGTGTTCAGGTGATAAAAGTGAATTAAGAGCTAATAATCTTATTTAAGCTTTAAAAGATGAAAAGAAGATACAATTTCATATATGCAGATTTTTGAAATACAGAATAATATTATAAAATAACAGCTAAAAGAAAAGCTAGGAATGTAGCCAGTCCCATATACTGAGGGTGGCGGGTTCGACCCTGGCTCTGGCCAAACTGCAACAAAAAATAGTTGTGTGTTGTGGCTGGCGCCTGCAGTCCCAGCTACTTGGGAGGCTAAGGCAAGAGCATCACCTCAGTCTCGGGGTTGGAGGTTGCTGTGAGTTGTGACTTCACAGCACTCTACAGAGGGCGACAAAGTAAGACTCTGTCTCAAAAAAAAAAAAAAAGAAAAGCTATGAATGTTATTCTTTTTCTTTTGAGGCAGAGTCATAAACTGAATAAATTATTATTATAAGTTATTAAAGAATAACTGCATGTTATTCTTTATTCCAGTAGCTATGTTTAACCCAGTCCTTGTTTATGTGCTTTCATTTAGTACTACTGAGTATCTCCTATATGCAAGGCACTCAGGGCCATGAGTCCTAGCCTCTAGCATAGAACTTCTAGAAGACCTCCTCATGTGGAAGCCAATAAGGACAGTGTGCACCCTTGTGCCCATGGTCTGTGTATCTATTGGCTCTTCCTCTCAGGCTAATAGCACTCCTTGTCTGGAGCTTAGCTTCTCCTGTCTGAGAAGTCTTTTGCTCTGATGTAGAAGCCATGCCAAAGGACGACTCATTCAATTCTCATCACTGGGCTGTTGTTGTTATTAAGTTTTAGGAGTCCTCTGTATATTCTGATTATTAATCCCTTATCAGATATGTGATTTGCAAATATTTACTCCCATTCTATGGGTTGCCATTTTACTCCGTTGAATTTTTTTTTTTTTAAAGAAACATGATCTTGGTGGGGTACAGTGGGTCACGCCCGTAATCTTAGCAATTGGGAGGCCGAGGCGGGTGTATTGCCTGAGCTCACAGATTTGAGACCAGCCTGAGCCAGAGTGAGACCCCATCTCTAAAAATTGTCAGGCATTATAGTGGGCACCTGTAATCCCAGCTACTTGGGAGGATGAGGCAAGAGAATCGCTTGAGCCCAACAGTTTGAGGTTGCTATGAGCTAAGATCCACGGCACTGTACCATGTGTGACCAAGTGAGAGTGTCTCAAAAAAAAAAAATAAATAAATAAAAGAAAGAAATGTGATCTCAGCGAGGCACATTGGCTCATGCCTGTAATCCTACCACTCTTGGAGGCTGAGTTGGGAGGATTGCTTGAGCTCAGGAGTTTGAGACCAGCCTGAGCAAGAGTGAGACCCTGTGTCTATAAAAAATAGCAAAACTTGCAGGGCATTGTGGCACCCTACTCCTTGAGCCACAGGTGCCACCCAAGAGCCCAAGAGTTTGAGTTTGCTGTCAGTGTCAAAAGACACTATCAGGGTTATGATTGGTGGTATACAGCTGTAGTTGCAGCAACTCAGGAGGCTGAGATGAGAGGATATCTTGAGCCTAGGGATTTGAGTCTAGCCCAGGCAGCATAGCAAGATCATGTTTTTTTGTGTTTTTTCCTTCTCCTTTCTTTTTTTTCTTTTTTTTTTTTGAGACAGAGTCTGTCACCTTGAGTAGAGTACTGTGGCATCATAGCTCACAGCAACCTCAAACTCTTGGATTCAAGTGATCCTTTTGCCTCAGCATCCCAAGTAGCTGGGACTACAGGCACCCACCACAATGCCCAGTTAATTTTAGAGAGAGGGTTTATTCTTGTTCAAGCAGGACTCCAACTCCTGAGCTCAAGCAACCCACCATCTTGGCCTCATAGGGTGCTGGGATTATAGGCGTGAGCCATAAACTGGAGGTTATGCACTCTTTGTGACTGGGATCATCATCAGCCAGAGGCTGCAGTCTCTCTCTCCTTAAAGAAATCAAGTATATGGTGGTAAAAAATGGGGCTTAGGGAAACAGTTTAGCAGATTTAATCATGTCTCTCCTTTGTTTACAAATGTTCAGTGATTGATATAAAGCCTGCTTTTTTTTTTTAGAGACAGAGTCTTACTCTATTGCCCTCGGTAGAGTGCTATGGAGTCAGAGCTCACAGCAACCTCCAGCTCTTGGGCTTAGGCAATTCTCTTGCCTCAGCCTCCTGAGTAGTTGGGACCACAGGTGCCTGCCACAACGCGCATCTATTTTTTTGTTGCAGTTTGGTCAGGGCCGGGTTCGAACCTGCCACCCTCGGCATATGGGTCTGGCGCCCTATTCCCCTATTCACTGAGCCACAGGCGCTGCCCCTAAAGCCTGCTTTTAAAAAATGTTATACATAGCCTTTTATGGTCAACCAGCAGATCTACTTGTTTTGAGCCAATTTATCTCTTAGGTACCTTTCTTATTGTGATTTAACTTATTAAGTTGCCTTTTCATTCAGTATTATTAGTTTTTTTTTAAACTAGATTTTCTATCACCTAGAAAGACAGTAGAACATGAATATTGATCCATGGAACAGTTATATTTCTCGGGCAGCGCCTGTGGCTCAAAGAATTAGGGCCCCGGGGCATGCCAGAGGTGGTGGGTTCAAACCCAGCCCTGGCCAGAAACTGCAAAAACAAAACAAAACAAAACAAAAAAACAATTATATTTCTCATTAGGAATAATGAAATAAGATTTTGCTGCAAGTAATTTTTACCCAAGGTTGGATGAAACTGAGCTTCCTGAACTTCCAGATTGGAAGGCTAAATTTGGAGGCAACTACAAACATGAGATCTCCCCTTCAAAGTATCAGCTAGAAGTTCTTGGAGTATTTTTACACAGCAATTGGACCTTTATCATTTTATTTCTCAGTACTCTATGGTTCAATGGAAAGAACACAAGGTTGGTATTCTAGTCCTGCCTGTGATTGACTGTATGACCTCGGGCAGTAATTAAAGCTTATGTGGCAAAAATTTTCCCATTGTTCAACTCAAAACAATACTGGTTTTATGTGTACTTAATTGTGATGATAAACAAGAATGTAATGTGGCCAGGCGCAGTGGCCCAGGCCTGTAATCCTAGCACTCTGGGAGGCCAAGGCAGGTGGATTGCTTGAGTTCATGAATTCGAGACCAGCCTGAGCCAGAACAAGACTGTGGCTTGGCACCCTTACTCAGTGGTTAGAGAGCTGGCCACAGGCACTGGGACTGGTGAGTTTGAATCCAGTATGGGCCTGCTAAACAAAAAATAGCTGGGCGTTGTGGCAGGCGCCTGTAGTCCCAGCTACTTGGGAGGCTGAGGCAAGAGAATCGCTTAAGCCCAAGAGTTTGAGCTTGCTGTGAGCTGTGATGCCATAGCACTCTACTGAGGGCGACCTAATGAGACTCTGTCTCAAAGAAAAAGAAATGTAATAGTTCCTGAAGTTTTCATCTCAAGCATGTAGTTATTATAGCAAATACAAATCTACGTATTTGTGCTCAAGTTCATAATGTATTGGTGTCAGACTTACAAAAGCAATAAGAATTCAGAGAATAGAGGGATCACATTTGGTGGAGTACAAGATTGGGGTGTAATCAGAAAGATTTAATAAAGGAAGTAGTTGAGCTGGGTCTTGAGGAACAGGCAAGGTAGAAGAGGGTTATCTGGAAGGGATAAGAGAAGAAAGGCTTTGGGATTCTCTGTCTACAGCTTTCTTTCCCAGACTTCTGCATATTCCAGACTAAATGCTATCCTCTGAATCACAGACATGTGTCTGGCAGGTAGCAGGCAAGTCTTTAAGATCCAGCTTCTACCTCTTCACTGTTGCCTCACCCAAACTGGAATTTATCATGCTTCCCTTTGTATTTTCCCCACCCTGTTTGTATGACCTGTTGCTTTTATTCTAGTTCAATAGAACCGCCTTGGTTAACAGTAAACTTTTTGGAGATATGAATTGGAAGTCTGTCTTTTTTCCTAAGCATCTAAAACCTTTGCTCTTAAGTAACTGGGAAATATTTATTAAATTGAATTTGCTTCAAGGACACTGATGTCATTATCAAGTGACAAGTGTGTTGGTGTCATCTTTATGTTTCCTCCTGTATTCCTTTGTGTGAAGTAAAGGTGCAGTTTAAAACTTACAGATGAGGAAACTCAGAGGGTACACTTGCCCAAAGTCATCTACTTGATAATGTCAAAACCAGACAGGGTTCTTTTTTCTTTTTAGAGTCTCACTGTTGCCCTTGGTGGAGTGCTGTGGCGTCATAGCTCACACCAACCTCAAACTCTTGGGCTCAAGGGCTTCAGCCTCTAGAGTAGCTGAGACTACAGGTGCCTGCCACAACACCCTGCTAGTTTTAGAGACAAGGATTTCGCTCTTGTTCAAGCTTGTCTTGAACTCCTGAGCTCAAGTAATTCACTCGCCTTGGCCTCTCAAGAGTGCTAGGATTACAGGCGTGAACCACTGCATCTGGCCTGGACAAGGCTCTTTTGACTTGAAATCCGGTACCTATCCACTATACCTGGGGTTTCTAGCATGAGATAGATAGGTGTAAAATAACTCTGCGCCTCAGTTTTCTCATTTATTCTAAAAGGGGGCAATAGTACCTACCTTACAGGATTATTGTGAAGATTAAATGGGGTAGTGTCTGAAGTCCTTAGCTCAGGGCCTAACTATGTAGTGGGCAAATGCTTGTTCCCTCCTCACTAAGCTTATTATCCTTATGGGGATTCAGATGGACATGCTCAGATAAATAAGAGGCATTCAATTCTAGGGTACAGTGGGAAGTATGTGACTTGATAAGGGGAGTGTCCCTCTGTAACCTCTCTTTTTTTTTTGGAGACATCCTTAAGTTGTGCTTGGCATCACAGCTCACAGCAACCTCCAACTCCTGGGCTCAAGCGATTCTCCTGCCTCCGCCTCCCAAGTAGTTGGGACTACAGGCGCCCGCCACAACGCCGGGCTGTATTTTGGTTGCAGCCATCGTTGTTGTTTGGCGGGCCCAGGCTGGGTTCGAACCCACCAGCTCAGGTGTATGTGGCTGGCGCCTTAGCTGCTTGAGCCACAGGCCCCGAGCCCCTCTGTAACCTCTTGACACTTCTAGCCTTGGCAGGGTGTGGGGGCTCAACCTATAATCCCAGCACCTTGGGAGGCCAAGAGTTCAACATCAGCCCAAGCCAACATAGTGAAGACCCCATCTCTACAAAAAAACAGAAAAATTATCCAGGCCCCTGCATCTTAGTCCCACCGGCTCTGGAGCCTGAGGAAGAATGGTTTGAGCTGGGGAGCGTGAGCTCCAGGGAGCCGCCGTCATTCCACGCAGCTCCTAGCCTAGGCAACAGAGAAAGACCGTGTCTAAAAAAAAAAAAAATTAACAGCTCCAGCTTCCGAGTTATAAGGAAACGGTATCAGGTACTATCTTGTGAATATTTGAGATTTAACGTCTTCCTTTCACCCCCATGCCCATTCTTGTCATATCTTTTTCTTGCCCAGCATGAGTCACACTCTAGGACTACAGTTGTGTGATTTGTCCGAGTCTGGGGCTTTTTATTTTTTGTAGAGACGGAGTCTCCCTTTCTCGCTCTCGGCAGAGTGCTGTAGCGTCACAGCTCACAGCAACCTCCAACTCCCGGAGCTTAGGCGATTCTCTTGCCTCCGCCTCCCCCTCCCGAGTAGCTGGGAGCACAGGCGCCCGCCACAACGCCCGGCTGTTTTTTGTTGCAGTTTGGTCAGGGCTGGGTTCGAACCCGCCACCCTCGGGTTATGGGGCCGGCGCCCCACTCACTGAGCCACAGGTGCTTCCCGAGTCTGGGGCTTAACAAAAAACCCAAAAACCTTAAGTCCTGTGTCTTTAAATAATACAATTACGTGGAGGAACCCAACAAGTTAAAAAGCAGTGGGAGGAGGGGGCCCATTGATGATAGTTGCTTTCACACCCGCCTGAAACGGAAGAAATGATTTATAAAATCTTTTTGGGGGAGGGTGGGAAACGCTCCCGTGATTTCTCTTTTGAATTTCTTATCTCCTGAGCTGGCTCCCTTTTAAAAGGAGAAAAAGTCCAGCAGTGGTGGGCTGCGGGCAGCCGTGAACCGGCAGAGGGAGACCAGGGGCTTCCCCTGCGCAGCTCTCGGCGCCGGTGGGGGGAGGGGCGGTGCTCAGAGTCCCGCAGTGGCCGCCGAGAGCCCGCCGAGGGGTCGGGCCCAGCCGGGGGCCAGGCTTCCTTCCTGGGGTAACAGCTTTGGGAGCGAGGCGCAAAGGCAGCTTTCGAGCCCCTCTTTCCATCTGGGGGCTGACAAGAGCAGCTCCAGCAACCTGAGACGCACCGCGACCCGGCTCCGCTGCGCACCGGCGCCCAGAACGCTGCGGGACTTCGCGGCTGCGCCCCTCCCCCCCGCCTGGGGCCCCGCCCCCTCCTGCGGGCTAACGAGTGTCCTCGCGCGCGCTCCCCTTCCCTCAGCGTGGGCGTGAGTGCGCGCGCCTCCCACCTCGGCCCGCTTCCCATTGTTTGTTCGCGACCACCACCAGCCCCCTCCCCCCGTAGTGTTTACTTCTCCCCTCCCCCGCCCCGGTTTAACCGGTGGCCGGGGGCCCTCAGAACCCTTTCCTCGGCGTCTCCGCTCCGGGTCTCCTTCCCGTTTATCTCCTACCCTCCAGTCCCGGACCCCCATTCTGGGTTCCGTCCTTCTCTCCCCTCCCCCCCGCCCCCTGCGCCCACTCTCCCTCGGCCCCCTCCCCTCAGCCGGTCCTCCTCTCTCTCGCCCTCCCCCCTCCTCCCCCTCCCCATCCCTTCCCCCCCACAATGCAGTTCGCGGCGCGGCGGACATGGCGGTGGAGTCGTGAGCTCGTCGTGTCCCGGCCTCCAGCTGCGGCGGTGACGGCGGCGGCGGCAGCAGCAGCAGCAGCGGAAGGCGGAGGGGGTGCGGGAGCCAGTGAGATGAGGAGGCGTCGCGCGCGCCTGTAGCTCGCGGGCCTCGCAGGTACGGAGGTTCCTGCTGCGGCGCAGCTCCCGGTGCGGAGGGGGTGTGCTCGGAAGGCCGGGCGGCCCCAGGTCGCCCACCTCAGGTGCCGAGCCTCGCAGGTGCGGGGGGCCCGGCCCGAGCGCGTCTCCGCCGCCCGCTCGGGGCCTGACACTTCTTTCTTTGCTGGAACGGGCTTCGGGTGTTCTAGGGGAAGACTGAGATAAGGGAGGTAGGGACGGCGGCCTGGGCGGCCCGAGGAGGACATTGGGGCTCTTTGGGGAGGAACTTCACCCGGTGGCTGGGGCTCCCGGCCCGCACCGAAACCTGTTGTAGACCCGTAAGGCGGGTTTTGAGTTAACGGGATTAGGTTGAGCCTCCTGTTGGGTCCAGTGGGATTCCCTGTCATGCTTGCCTTTTCTTTCACCCTTGGTTAGATCTAGATGTGTGTATGTGTACAACATAACACGCACACGCATATAATAATAAACGTTTTCTCTGAGCTCACGTGTAATATATAGTGTTTCTCTGAAGGGAAAAGACAGCGGTGTCTGTGTGATTTCTTTTCTTGCTTGCCCGCCTTCTCTCACCCCCGCCCCCCAGTCGAAAGGTGGTAATGCACGCTTTTGACGTGGGTAACTGTGAGGCTCCTATTTGTAAACACACTGCACTCCCTGAGTGTATTGCACGCCTCCTGGAGAGGTTTCGGATCCTACTGATAATCTGGATTGCAAAAGAATGAGATTTTTAGACCTGAAAGAAGAACGGCGGGATTTCTAGTCGTATTTGAACGGGATGAATTAGTTATTTTAACAACGTTGGCTAAACATTTTCTTTTCAGTAAAGTACCACAGCTTAAAATCAGGTGAATTTTGTACCTTGAGTGCTATCTTGGTTTCAGTAAATCATGTTTCTTAATTTTGGTATATTTTTGATACAAAAGTAGTTCCTTACAAATTTGACGTTCCCTTTTCTGATTTTCTTAGTGTCCAGAATTGCAATTCGAATTATGTATTGTTGGCATACATTTAGTAATTAGCTGAAGTGGATCAGATTATGGTACCTTTCATTTTCAAAGATCGCGCCCCCCTAGTAGCAGCAAAGTGTTTGTAATCTTGGTGAAAGAGAACTTACCATACCCTGAGTTTTAACGTAATGAGAACAGTCAGCTAATAAAATTGGATGATTCCAACCGGGTGGAATAATTTATAGAGATTGCCATACCAGGATGTTGAATTGTGGGATAGTTTAAAACGAAAAGTTGACTTTCGTGTGTCTGTCTGTGTATATGTTGAAATTTTCTGTAGGGTCAGAACCCATGTATGTCTAGAATTTGTTGTACTACATTGCATCCTAGTAGTGATTACGGTAGTTATAACTTGTAAAATTATAACATATTGATTCATTTAGAAAGCTGTTTAAGATGATCAATAAACTCATTAGTGTGTAGTATGCTGTGTCTTAAAATAGTCCTTAGAAACTATATACTTTGGGTAAGAAAACAATTAAAAATCATTTTATGCTTTCAAAATATTTATATTTAATACAAACAAAAGAAAGTTACTTAAAACTCTTTCAGTTAAATTTTACTGCTGTCTGTAACTTCTCATTTGGGTAATGTAGAAAATGAAAAAATGAAATCTCTGTGAAATAATCCAGAAGTTGAAGTGAAAGTTTTCAACATTTAATGTTTGAAGTCTAGCAAAATTTAAATACAGAAAGGAAGTATTAATACATTATCCTAGGCCAAGTTGTTAGTAATACAAATAAATTACATGGTATCATGCACATAAATTTAGTTCAATTTTATAAATTCTGAATCACATCTAAAATTACATTTATTGTTAATTTAGCTAGAACAATATTGTGTCTACATTTTATTTTTAGGCCTTTTAGAACTAAATCTTAATGTACTTAAAAACATAAGATGTTTAAAGAGATTTTTTATTTTTCTTTTTGAGACAGTCTAAGTTGCCCTTGGTAGAGTGCTGTGGCTTCACAACTCACAGCAACCTCCAACTCCTGGGCTTTAAGCAATTCTCTTGCCTCAGCCTCCCAAGTAATTGGGACTGCAGGCGCCTGCCACGATGCCAGGCTATTTTTTTTTCCCCATTGTTGTTGCAGTTGTTATTGTTGCCCAGTTGGCCTCCAACCCACCAGCCTTGGTGTATGTGGTTGGCGCTGCTGTAACCACTGAGCTATAGGGTGGAGCCTAGAGAGAATTTTTATTAATTCCCAGAGCAGCTTCATTTTAATAAGCATTTGTAATTAGAAAACTTTTTTTGACCTTAAAGTTAACCTTGACATACATAGTCAGTGCCATTGATGTTGTGTTCTTTATATTAAATACAATGTCAAGTCTGATCTGTGGTCAAGAAAGGTGTTTGAATTTATTTATAGCAGAAAGTTTCTGGTTTGAGAGAAAGAAAATAAACAAGACTTATTGTAAATGCTAATGCTAGTAAATTTTGTTTATTCTTAAAAAAAGATCAAATCAGGGTGGTACCTGTGGCTCAAAGGGGTAGGGCGCTGGCCCCATATGCTGGAGGTGGCAGGTTCAAACTCAGCCCCGGCCAAAAACTGCAAAAAAAAAAAAAAAAAAAAAAAAATCAGATCATTTTGATAAAACAGAATTGAATGTGTTCCTTTTAAAAATACATTGCAAATGGGTGGCGCCTGTGGCTCAGTGAGTGGGGCGCCGGCCCCATATACCGAGGGTGGCGGGTTCAAACCCAGCCCCGGCCGAACTGCAACAAAAAAATAGCTGGGCATTGTGGCGGGCGCCTGTAGTCCCAGCTGCTGGGGAGGCTGAGGCAGGAGAGTTGCGGAAGCCCAAGAGCTGGAGGTTGCTGTGAGTCCGGGGACCTCAGGGCACTCCTAGGAGGGAATTAAAGTGACACTCTTTAATAAAAAAAAAAAAAAAAAAAAAAAAAAAATGCAAATGCTTGCATTGATAAAATACCATGTTATAAAATTCAGTTAAAGTCATTGCTGCAGATAGAAATCTGTTCTAAAAAGAACAATTCTAGAAAGATCTGAAACAAGAGACAAGGACATCATAGTTCAAAGCAGGAAATGTGGACTTTTTCTTATTAATTTTGGAGGAATTAGAGTTATTCACATGATACTAACTGAATTCCTTTAATTTCTAAAATCCTAGATAATTTCATGATTTGGGGAAAAATTAAAAAACAGCGTAATGGTTCCCAGTGTTTCTTATAAACCCCCCCAAAAGAAAAGGTATGTAAATGCAAGATTAACGGTTCAGACTTTTTACGGTTCAGACTTTTTTCTTATTAAGTGAGAGTTTAATTTGTGTAGTTGTCTTATGGTTTTCTTATATTATCTCATTGGATATCTAAAATTATTTTGAGAGGGAACTAACATGTATTAGAGTACCTGTTTTGTTCCAGGCACTGTGCTTTATGCATTTTTTCCTCTTGTTCAGTGTACCAACTCTATAAAACCTGTTTAGAGATGGGGATATCTGACTCACAGAGATTAAGTAGTTTAGTGTAGATCATAAAATGAGAAAGATTTCAAAGCAGATCTCTTTTCCTAATATATTTTATATGTCATTTTGCTTTTCAGATGTGTTAATTATTTTCTTAGTTTTGTAGATGGGGAAACTGCAAAAGTTGTTCATTCATTTGACCATTCACTTCATCAAACATTTGCGTTTGTACTTCATATCAGACACTGCTAGGTTTTACGGAGACAAAAATATAGAAGACAAATTCTGCTTTCAAGGAACTCAAGTCTTCATACAATATATAATACAGTAAATCACAACACTTTAGATTATGGAAGTTCAGAGGGAAGAAGCTAGTTCTTGTAGGCAGAGGGTGTTAAATTCTATATATTCACATAGATTGTGAAAAAATAAGTTAAAAGTATGTAAAATGTGAGTTATACAGAATAACTAAACCTGATTGTGTTAGCCACTGTAGTTGAAATGATATAATTATTAAAATTGATCAGGCATTAAATATTCATTAAACTCCAGTCGTGTGTTGAGCATTAGTTTAGGCCAGTGATACTCAAGACTATGTTTGGGGACCTTTAGAGGGGATGTCTTGGAGTCAAATTATTTTCATAGTAGTATTAAGATACTAATCGCCTTTTCTTCTCTCATCCAGAGTGGTGTTTATGTGAAATGTGAAGACATTATTGCTTTGGTGACTAATGGAATGTGTAATAGTGTATTCCCCCCCCCCCCTTTTTCTCTGAGATATAATTTACTGTACTGTTGGCTAGGTGTAGTGGCTCACACCTGTAATTCTAGCACTCTGGGACGCCAAGGTGGGAAGATTGCTTAAGGTCAGAAGTTTGAGACCAGTCTGAGTGAGACCCAGACTCTACATGAAATAGAAAAATTTGGCAGGTGTGATGGCACCACCCCTATATGTAATCCCAGTTACTCGGAAGGCTGAGGCTGGAGGATTGCTTAAGTCCAGGAGTTTGAAGTCACACTGAGCTATGATGATGCCACTATATTCTAGCTGGAGTGACAGACTGACACACCATCTTAAAAAAAAATTACAATACCATAAAATTTACCCTTTTAAAATACATGATTCAGTGGCTTTTAGTATATTCATAAGGTTATATGTTCATCACTTTTTAATTCCAGAATATTTTTATTATCCCTCCAAAGAAACCTGTACCAATAGCAGTCACTTCTGATTCTCCTCTCTTCCACGCCTTTGGCAACCACTAAGCCACTTTCTATATCTAGAAATTTGCTTCTAGAGATTCTGGACATCTCATATAAATGGAATTCTACATAGTACAGTATGTGGCTCTTTTTTGGTTGGCTTCTTTCACTTAGTGTTTTCAAGGTTTGGCCATATTGTAGTGTGTATCTCTTAACGGCTCAATAGTATTATAGTCCATAGAGTTATAATAGTTTGTTTATCCATTGTTCATCTTATGAACATTGGGTTGTTTCCACTTTTTGGCTGTTGTGAATAATGCTGCTATGGACATGGTGTAAAAGTTTTTGTGTGGTTGTATCTTTTTATTTCCCTTGGGTTTATACCCAGGAACCAGAATTACTGGGTGTTTTGATAAATTTATGTTTCTGCCAAAGTGTTTTCCAAAGCTGCTGTACCCTTTTGTATTCCTGCTGGCAATTTCTCCATATCCTCACCATCACTTATTGTTGTACATCTTTTTAATTATAGTCATTGTAGTGGGTGAAATGGTTACCTCATTGTGGGTTTGGTATGAGATGTTGAGCATCTCATGTGCCCATTGTTCATTTGTGTATCTTTTATTTAAAAAAAAATTTTTTTTTCTTTGTTAAATAAGCCCTGCAAATGCAAAGCCTCAAAAAATTGGTTAAAGACTTAGAGTTGTTCCTCTCTATGGAAATAGAGAGTATGTATGTATGTATGTATTTATTTTTTGCTGGGGCTGGGTCTGAACCTGCCACCTCTGGCATATGGGGCTGATGCCCCACCCCTTTGAGCCACAGGCGCCACTCAAGAGTATGTATTATTTAAAATTTTTTGAGACAGTCTCATTCTGTCACCCTGGGGTTGAGTGTCATGGCATCATCAAAGCTCACAGCAACCTCAAACTCTTGGGCTCAAGTGATCTTCATGCCTTACTTTCCCATGTAACTGGGATTACAGGTGTCTGCCACCCGCCCAGCTAATTTTTTCTATTTTAGTAGAGACAAAGGTCTTTCTCTTGCTCAGGAAGGTTTCAAACTCCAGAGCTCAAGCAATCTATCTACCTCAGGGTTTCAGAGTGCTAGGATTACAGCCATGAACCACCCTGGGTCAGGGTCTTGCTCCATTGCTCAGGCTGGAGGGCAGTGGAATGATCATAGATCACTGTAACCTCCATCTCCTGAGCTCAAGCGATCCTTCTTTGTATGCCTTCTAAGTAGTTTAGAACTACAGGTGCTTGTTACCAGATCTGGTTCTTAGTTCTTTCTGCAGTGTTTTATAATTTTCAGTGTATAGGTCTTTCACTTCTTTGGTTATGTAATTCCCTAGTATTCTATTCTTTTTCATGCTATTACAAATGGAATTATTTTCTTAATTTCCCTTTAGATTATTCATTGTATATAGAAATGCAGCTGATTTTTTGTGTGTTGACTTGGTATCCTACCTTGTTGAATTACTTTATTACTTCTAATAGTTTTTTTGTATGTGGAATCTTTGGGGTTTTCTGCACATAAAATCCTATCTGCAAATGGGTAATTTTATTTCTTTTTTTCCAATTTAGATGCCTTTTATTCCTTTGTATTGGCTAGAACTTCCAGTACTAGGTTGAATAGAATGATGAATGCAGGCTTTCTTTCTTAGTTCTCATCTTAGAGAAAAAGCTTTTAGTCTTTTATCATTGAGTATGATGTCTGATACAGGTTTTTCTTCCATAGCTTTTAGTATGTGGAAGTAATTTCCTTTCCTAGTTTATTTTTTCTTTTATTATTATTATTGTTTTTTTTTTTTTTTTTGAGACAGAGCCTCAGGCTGTCGCCCTGGGTAGAGTGCCACGGCATCACGGCTAACAGCAACATCCAACTCCTGGGCTTAGGTGATTTTCTTGCCTCAGCCTCCCAAGTAGCTGGGACTACAGGCGCCCGCCACAACACCCGGCCATTTTTTGGTTGTAGTTGTCATTGCTGTTTGGCGGGCCTGGGCTGGATTCGAATGCTAGCTCTGGTGTATGTGGCTAGTGCTTTAGCAGCTTGAGCTATAGGCGCCGAGCCTGTTCCTAATTTATTGAGTGTTTTTATCATGCAAGGGTTTTGAATTTTGTCACATGCTTTTTTGGCATCAATTGAGATGATTGTGTGGTTTTCTTCTTCTTTTTTTTTTTTTTGAGACAAGAGTCTCACTCTGTCCACATGGGGTTGTGTGCTGTGGCAGCTTAATAGCTCACAGCAACCTTGAACTCTTGGTCTCAAGTGATCCTCTTGCTTTAGCTTCCCAAGTAGCTGGGACTATAGTTAATTTTTCTATAGCTATAGATGACCATATCATCTGGCTAATTTTTCTATTTTTAGTAACGATGGGGATCTCTCTCTGGCTCAAGGTGGTCTCAAGCTCAAGCAATCCGCTTGTCTTGTCCTCCTAAAGTGCTAGAATTAGGTGTGAGCCATGGTGCCTGGCAGGTTTTCTTCTTCTTCTGTAAATTTGGCATAATATGTTGATTTTTTTTCATATGTGGAACCATACTTGCATTCCAGGAATAAATCCCGCCTGATCATAGTATATAATCCTTTGACTATCCTGCTGAATTTGGTTTGGTAGTATTCTGGCAAGGTTTTTTGCACCAGTGTTCATAACATTGTATTCATTTTTTTATACTGAAATATCTTTTATGACAAATATTGTCAAAGGGCAACATGCATGTAGTATATAAACAAAGCAAAAAATGGCAAATATATCAGGTATTTTTAAAAACAAATTATACTGTTAAAATCAACAAAAATAAACTGTAAAGCAAAAAGCGTTATTAGGAATAAATAAATTCAGTGTGTGGGGGGTAAAAATATACAATTCATTAGAAAGGGACAGTAGTTTTAAGCAGCTGCTTTTTTTTTTTTTTTTTTTTGGAGACAAGAGTCTCAAGCTGTCGCCCTGGGTAGAGTGCTGTGGCATCACAGCTCAAAGCAACCTCAAACTCTTGGGCTTAAGCTATTCTGTTGCCTCCACCTCCCAAGTAGCTGGGACTAAAGGCATCTGCCACAACGCCCGGCTGTTTTTAAGTTGTAGCTGTCATTGTTGTTTTGGCAGCCCTGGGCTGGTTTAGAACACATCAGCTCTGGTGTATATGGCTGGCGCTCTAGCCACTTGAGCTACAGGTGCCGAGCTTTAAGCTTCTTTATATCTCATAACATTCAAATATGTTTAGTTAGGATTACAGAAAGAAACAGGCATATAATTAAAGTGATCACGTATTTGTCAAGTGTGTCAATACCTGACTTAACAACAGGTAATTGGAAAGTGCATCCTCTTCTTATGCACTATGAAATATTTATAAAAATTGACTATGTGCTGTGGGTACAAGACAGTCTTCAAAAATGACATTCAGACGTGGCTATCCAGCTGTATTCAATTAGAAATGAAAATGAAAATATAATGAAAGATTATCTGTTAATGTTTTTATTTTTTTAAAATTTCAAATTAACACGAGGGTGTAAATGTTTAGGTTACCTTATTTTCAATTCTAAAGTAAAGTTCAAGTTGTAGTTGAGTCTTTCACCCAGGGGATATGCTGAACACTTTCAAATTATGCACATTAGGTGAGATCAAGCCAATCTCCCACCCAATCCCCCTCCACTCTCTTCTCTCCCCTTCTCCTTGCTAGACTATATTTGTGTTTTATCTTTTGTGTGGGCATATAGTTGTTTATATATTGGTTTCATACTAGTGCTGAGTACATTGGGTATTTTTTTTTTTTATTCTTAAGTTATACTAAGAAGAATGTGTTTCAACTCTACGTAAACACAAAAGATGTAAAGTCTCCATCTTTTCTTATGGCTGAATAGTACTCCATGGTATACATACACCACAGTTTGTCGATCCATTTATGGGTTGATAGGCATTGGGTTGCTTTCATGACTCATTTTATTCATTTTAAGTGACATTTAGTACATTGACATTATTGTTCACTATCACCACCTATCTATCTCTAGAATATTTTCATTTTCCCAAACTGAAACTCTGTGCCCATTAAACAATAAGTCACTTTTCTACCCAGCCCAGACACATTCTACATAGTAGAATGGCAGCCTCCATTCTACTTTCTTGCTCTATGAATTTGACTACTTTAGGTACGTCATATAGGTAGAATCATACAATATTTGTACCTTTTTGACTGTCTTATTTAACGAAATATGTTTAGGGTACATCTGTGTTGTAGCATATGTTAGAATTTTCTACTTTTTAAAGGCTGAATAATATTCCATTGTATGAATGGAATTAGTTTATCCATTCATCTGTTGATAGGCACTTGGGTTGCTTTCACCTTTTGGCTATTGTGAATAATCCTGTGAACACTGATGTTCAAATATCTGTTCACATCTGCTTTCAGTTCTTTGGATGTATATACCCAGCAAGTAAAATTTTGGGGTCCTTCCATCTTATTTTTTTAGGAGCTGATATACTCCTAAAAACTTGATATTTTTGAACCACAAAAGTTTTAAATTTTGATACAAGTACAATTCATCTATTTTTCATTGGTTTTCTCTGCCTGAGAAATCATTGCCTAATAAAGATAATGAAGATTTACTGCCATGTTTTCTTTCTTTTTTTTTTTTTTGAGACAGAATCTCACTATGTTGCCTGTGGTAGAGTGCTGTGGCATCATAGTTCACAGCAACCTCAAACTCTTGGGCTTAAGCGATTCTCCTGCTTCAGCCTCCCAAAGTAGCTGGAACTACAGGCACCCACCCACAATTTTGTTGTTGTTGTCATTGTTGTTTAGCAGGCCTGGGCTGGGTTCGAACCCACCAGCCCCCGTTGATGTGGCCAGCGCCCTAACCACTGAGCTACGGGTGCCAAGTCTGCTATGTTTTCTTTTAATAGTTTTACACTTTTAGTTCCTACATTTAGATCTTTGATCCATTTTGAATTATTTTTGTATGTGGTATGAGGTAGAGGTCCAACTTTATAATTTTATGTGTGGCTATTGTCCCAGTACTATTTATTGATAAGACTGATCTTTCCTTTGTTGTATCGGTTTAGCACTCATTGAAATTAATTGACCATATATGTATGGGTTTACTTCTGGGTTTTCAATTCTGTTCCATTAATTTGTATATCTGTCATTATGCTAGTACCATTTTTGTGTTTAAAATTTGTATTCAAGCATTTTGTGATAGCACCACTTTTAAAGCAGTGATTTTCAATATATGAGGATTATACTTCCTTGAGAAGGTATTTTACAATCACTTTGGAAGGTCTTATAAGCGCTCTTCTCTCCCCTGCTCCCTCATTCTAGTGTTCCACCTCATTTGTAGTAGAATTAGTTCTGTGTATCAGTTACGTTGGAGCAGAAAAAGGTTTGAGAATCATTATTCTAAATCCCCTAGAGCAGGGGTTCTTAGCCTTTTTGGCACCAGGAACCTGTTTCATGGAAGATAGTTTTTTTGTTTTGGAGACAGAGTCTCAGTCTCCCTGGGATTGAGTGCTATAGTGTCATAGCTCACAGCAACCTCAAAGTCTTGGGCTCAAGTGATTCTCCTTCCTCAGCCTCCAGAGGAGCTGGGACTACAGGCACCTGCCACAATGCCTGGCTATTGTTATTATTTATTTATTTATTTTGAGACAGAGCCTCAAGCTGTTGCCCTGGGTAGAGTGCTGTGATATCACAGTTCACAGCAACCTCCAACTCCTGGGCTTAAGCGATTCTCTTGCCTCAGCCTCCTGAGTAGCTGGGACTACAGGCGCCTGCCACAACGCCCAGCTATTTTTTGGTTGTAGTTGTCATTGTTGTTCGTCAGGCCCAGGCTGGATTTGAACCTGCCAGCTCTGGTGTACATGACTGGCGCTTTAGCTGCTTGAGCTACAGGTGTCTAGCCCCTGGCTATTATTTTTAAGAGATGGGATCTCTCTCTTGTTCTGGCTGGTCTTGAACTCCTGAGCTCAAGCAATCTGCCTGCATTTGCCTACTGTGCCTGGCCCCATGGAAGATAATTTTTCCACAGAATGGGGTCTAGGGGCTGTGGTTCTGGGGTGATTCAAGTACATTACATTTGTTGTGCACTTTATTTCTGTTATTACTACATTATAACACATAATGAAGTAATATACAACTCACCATAATGCACAATCAGGAGAACCCTGAGCTTGTTTTCCTGCAACTGGAAAGGCCCATCTGAGGGTGATTAGAGACAGAAACCCAAAGTGTGTTGCTTACGTCCAGTGTACTCTGTTATCTTGTTTGTTATCACTGCAGAAAACCCTGCTTTACAAAGATAGGGTGTTGGGAATGGAAGCCGGTATTTCAGTGTTGTTGGGTCAATCTCAGGATATTCTACCTTCTTGACTTCAATCCAGAATTATAGAGATTTGAAGTTGTCTCAAACAGACTTTTTATTTTTATTTTTTGCAGTTTCTGGCCAGGGCTGGGTTTGAACTTTCCCTACCCTTTTGAGCCATAGGCGCTGCCCTCAAACAGACTTTTGAAGCTACCATCATTTTATGATCTTATGCAATTATCTATTTCTAGCACAAAGATTGATTCACCTGGCTTATTTACAGAATTGTGGATCCTGGATCTTCAGTCCATTTGTGAATAAGCCAGGTTGTGGTTGGAAAGTAATGCTGGAACACTTTTGAAAGTTGAGATAGTTGATCATGTACCATCTGAGAGAAAGAAGGCTGTGGCTCAGTCTCTGTCAAAGTCTCTGTTAATTGGCTTTTTAAAGAAATTTTAAGTTAATTTAAAAAATTTTTTAAATTTTATTTTATTTTATTTTTTTTTCTTTTTGACTCTAAGTACAATAACTTCCTTTAGGAACTCTAGCTACAAAGTCCCTGAACCCAGAACTAAGCTCCCAAAGAAAGAACCTTTTTTTGGGGGGGGGTGGGGAGGGCTGGGGCTGGGTTTGAACCCACCACCTCCGGCATATGGGGCTGGCACCCTACTCCTTTGAGCCATAGGCACCACCCTAAAATTTTATTTTAGACAGAGTCTCACTCTGTTGCCACAGGCTAGAGGGCCATGGCATCAGCCTAGCTCACAACAACCTCATATTCTCCTGGGTTCAAGTGATCTTCCTACCTCAGCCACCCTCAAGCACCTGAGCAGCTAGGACTATAGGTGCCTGTCACAGTGCCTGCCTATTTTTTTTTTTTTTTTTTTTACTTTTAGTAGAGATGGGATCTTGCTCTTTCTCAGGCTGCTCTTGAACTCCTGAGCTCAAGCCATCCATCTGCCTGAGCCACAGCGACCAACTACTTTTTTCTATTTTTGGTAGAGATGGGGTCTTGTTCTAGCTCAGGGTGGTTTAGAGATGGGGTCTCGCTCTTGCGCAGGCTGGTCTCAACCTTGTGAGTTCAGGCAATCCACCCACCTTGGCTTCCCAAAGTGTTGGGATTATAGGTGTGAGCTAATACACATGGCCTAAGCAAAGCAGTTTTGAATGGCTTTGTTGGATAGTTAGTTGTCACATATGGTATACGTAGCAGGTTTGGGGAATGTGAATCATCTGTTGTAATGAACCTATAATTTAAGTAGGACTCTTGGTATTTTCTTTTAAATGCAGCTTTCATTTTGTTAATAATCTTAGATCTGTCTGATCACTGATTCTTTCCTCTTTTTCAAAGAAGCTCTTCAGCTATATTTGTTTTTTACTTATTTTTGCTAGGGTTAGCTTTTTGCCTTAACAAAACTGTGACTGAGACAAGTACACAGTGTAGGAAAGAGGCAGTGATAGAAGTAGTAAATAAAATAACGGGTAGGCCATGTGTGAACTTAAAAAGTAAGTGTCGGATTCTGACTTAAAGCATGCCACCACATGTAGCTGTACAATTGAAGTACATCAACTCTCTTGTCACTATAAAGCCTGCTATCAGATACAGCTTGTTACTTGCCCCTGGTAGGATTTGGATATGAGTCTGCAAGCAGTTGATTTATTGTGGTCTCTCTGCAGTCAAACCTCTCTCTTAATGGTAATCTGTATTTGCAGCCACTCCCCGGCTCTAGCATCACTGCCTCAGCTCCAACTCATTATCATCAGGCATTAGATTTTCATAAAGGGTGTGCAATCAAGAGCCCTTGCATGTGAAGTTTATAGTAGGGTTCACAGTCCTATGAGAATTTAATGCCACTTCTGATTTAGTAGGAGGCAGAACTTGGGCAGTGATGTGCGATGAGGAGTGGTGGCAATTACGGAGGAAGCTTCCCCCACCGTCCCTCTGGCACTTACAGCAGCAGCTCAACTGTTGCGTGGCTCTAGGGAATATAGCTTACTTCCTTTTTACCTGTTTCCTCAAACTCAGGAAATCAAATCTGTATTTTTCTATATACTGTCTTCTATCTTCCTCTAAAATTCTTTCTCTCTTCCTTTTTTTCTTTTCTTTTTTTTCTTTCTTTCTTTTTTTTTTTTTTTTTTGAGACAGTCTCACTTTGTTGTCCTCCATAGAGGGCTGTGGCAACCTCAAACTTTTGGGCTTAAGCGATTCTCTTGCCTCAGCCTCCGGAGTAGCTGGGACTATAGGTATCTGCCACAATGGTCGGCTATTTTTAGAAAAAGGGACTTGCTCTTGATCAGGCTGCTCTCAAACTTGTGAGCTTGGGGAATCCACCCACCGTGGCCTCAAAGAATGCTAGGATTACAGATGTGAGCCACCTCACCTGGCTAAAATTCTTTCTCTTATAAGATGGGTGCCCTGCTGTTTGTGTTTCTTATCTGACTTGTCATTTCCATCTAGGAGCCTCTAGGTCACTCACTTATATTCACTGATAATTTAATGTGATTCTGAACATCCTATCAGGCACTCGGAAGCGTAATATTGAAGGTCACTTAATACTTTATTATTCCTTAATTTCTGTCCAGTGATATCCCACTGTACCTTCCTGGCATAACTACTTATTTCGTTTAAAATAGTTCTGCTTCTGACCAAAATCTAAATTGTCTGTATTTGCATTTTTTATTATATTTTTTAGTTTTTCTGACCTCCTTATCTCTGTATGTAGCCTCTTTTTAGCTTTATCCTTTCCTCCCACTAGCACCATACTTGTTATGTTTCTTACTCTATTGAAATATTCATTTTGTAAATCTCAGACCTAGCACGAACTTTAATATCTGCAAATTGTATAAACTATAGTGGATAGATGTTTATGTATTTAGATAGGTTCTTAACATAGTGTGGCAGTGTTCTAATCAATTTCCTTTCCTATTCCTCACATTTGCTATTATTTTACTCCCTTATCTTAAGTCCTCTACTGCCCTCTGTTTTTCTCACTCATTGGTGGCCTTCTGTTTTATAGAACAATGTTAAAAAACTTGGGTTTCCTACAGTTCTTTGAAATACTGATAAGTGGTGCTGGCAAAAGAGGCTGACTTAGTTAAATCTGGGACATGTTGCAGAGATTTACAGTGTTTATTATCATATTGAATCTGAGAGGTTCTTCAAGAAAGAAATCCATTTAACTGTTTAATACAGGCCCCTCCAATCCTACCAAAATCATTTGATAAGGCCCCAAATAACCTTTTTAAAAAGCTTTTTTATTATTATTGCTAATTACTATTATTTATGTTAGTGACTCATCTACTTCCCCTTTCCTCTCTGTTTTGCTCTGCAGAAGATATTCTTAACCAGGAACTGTGTCACTCTTCTGCTTATAAATTTATGGCTTATCTTAGCTGAAGTATAAACTCAGCTAGTTCTGCAAATGTATTCATCAGCTTATGTTCCCAATTCATCGTTGTGCATTCTATTCCATGGTCCTAAAAAATTTCTCAAAGTTTTATAAACACATTTTGTTTGGTACGTAGACTTATCTGTTAGGTCTATACCTTCATCTCTTTGGGAAATTCTTTTTCAGCTCAGCTGCTATCTCCACGATGAAGGCTTTTCTTAGGCTCTTTCTTCTGAGTTTCCATAGCTGTGTCACATGTCATTATTTGTTTATATGACTATCTCCCCTTTCAGATATGAGTCCCTTATTTATCTTTGTATCCTCAGCTTTTAACCCAGCATCTTACATATGAATATTGACAAATGTTAAAGTTCATTCCAGATTTATGTTTATTTTCTTGAAAAAAATGCAGCCTCAGCTATATAGTTTGCAGGGCTCAATGCAAATTGAAAATTCAGGGCTCTTTATTTAAAAAGCAGAAATTGCTGGGAGAGGTGGCTTTTGCCTGTAATCCTAGCACTGTAGGGTGCTTAGGTGGGAAGATCACTTGAAGCCAGGAGTTTGAGCCCAGCCTGAGCAAGAGGGCTAGGGATACCTTGTCTCTAAAAAAAAAAAAAAAAAAGAATAATTAAGTGGACATGGTAGCATGTGCCTTTAGTTCCAGCTGATTGGAGGCTGAGTCAGGAGTATTGCTTGAGCCCAAGTGTTTGAGGTTGCTGTGAGATGTGATGATGCCACTACACTCTCATAGCCTGGGTGACAGAGTGAGACTTTGTACCACCACCCCCACCACCAAAAAAAAAAAAAAAAGAAAAGCAGGGAAGAAAAGTGTTGTTAAAGGTAGTAAAACATAAAAAGTTTTTTTGTTTGTTTGTTTGAGACAGAGTCTCACTATGTCACCCTTGGTAGAGTGCTGTGGTGTCACAGCAACCTCCAAACCTTGGATTTAAGTGATTCTCTTGCCTAAGCCTCCCAAGTAGCTGGGACTACAGGCCTCTGCCACAACACCTGGTTATTTTTTTGGTTGCAGTTGTTATTGTTGTTTAGCCCAGGCCAGGTTCGAACCTGCCAACCTCCATGTATGTGGCTGGCGCCCTACTCACTGAGCTACGGGTGCCTGGCCAACGTAAAAATTTTAACCTTTCTTCAGCAGTCTGTCAACTTATGGTATTTTTTTGTTTACTTTTAGATGTTATTCTGAATAAAGAATAATTAAATATTTAAAATTATTAAACAGTGAATTTTACTGTTCAGCTTTATATTGTGCAATGCCAGTTTTTTTTTTTTTGTTTGTTTGTTTGCAGACAGTTTTGATCTGTCACCCTGGGTAAAGTACGGTGCCATCATAGCTCATGGCAGTCTCAAACTTCTGGGCTCAAGCAGTCCTCCTGCCTCAGCCTTCCAAGTAGACTATAGGCATGCACCACCATGCCTAACTTTTTTAATTTTTAGTCTAGACAGGGTCTGGTTCTTGCTGGGCTTGTTTTCTACTCCTGATCTCAAAGAATTCTGCCTCTGCCTTCCAGATTGTTAGCAAATATTATAGATGGTATATTGCATCTGACCCTACAATGCCAGTTTTAAATACAAACATAACAGCATTTAACTTTTATATAGAATTGTTGGTATTTTGTAGCTTATACTTGCATATATAGTTCATTTTTACCAGAATAGTGTAAATGCTGCCCAAAATCTACTTGACTCTTTTTAAAAAGTTAATTAATTTTTTATTACTCGACTTCTTATGTTACTTCTTGGTACTTGCACTTTTATCAACACTATCTTTGACTTGCTGATGGGTGGAGACTAAAAGAAAAAGTATGAATTGCATTATTTTTCCTTTTCCTTTTTGTGTCATCATAAATGGTTAGTTCAGGGACGTGAACATGAGTAAGAAAATACATGATAGTATTCTCTGGTGATTCATGCCCACCTCCCCAACTTTTCAGTGGCTAAAACAAGAGCATTTGTCTTTCATGGCACATGCCTGTGGTAGATAGAATTTGTGTTCTGCTCATATTGGATAGGATCTTTTGTTACATCTAATTGGTTTATAAAGTTGATCATGTCCACTATTTCCATCTTTTTTTTTGTGTGTGTGTGTGTGTATGTACGTAAATCCCTTTATTCCAATTTCATCTTTTTGGCTGAACTTTATTATTCTTCTCTCATATGAAAGGCAGCATTATCCATTCTTCAAGCCAAACCTCCTTCTCCTTCACTAGCCCCCTCCCACTAGTTATCAACCATTAAAAGACATCTTCCTAAATTTTTGTGGAATTAATTTCTTCTCTATTAGAGTTCACTTTTGGAAGTCCATTTCTTTATAAGTCTGGCATGTGAGATTTTAATTGCTCTGCTGCATTTTTCTCTTCTTCAGTCAGTGGTGACAGCTCCAGGTCTGTTTGCTTTTGTAGTTGTTGTATCATGTTCATAGTGTTACTCACAATAGCACAAGTGCAGCTCTTAGTCTCTTTCTGCTTAACAGCAACTAGTTTGAAGCATGCATACAAAGTTTGATATCGAGACTTTATTGCTGACATTTCCTTTAACAGTGTAACTGGACTTTTCTCGCCTGCTGAATCAGGATGATTAGTCTTGATTTCATATTTCAGCTTGTACTGAAGGTAATCCAGATCAGAGTCAGCTTTCTGGAACATCAGTTCCAGTTTATCGACCTCCGCCTCTGTTGTTTAATAGTTGACATTCCTCAGACCACGACCCACTATTTCCATTCTTCTGTCTGATCTATCCATTGTTGAAAGTGGGGAACTAAAGTCTCCAAGTATGGCCGGGCACAGTGGCTCATGCCTGTAATCCTAGCACTCTGGGAGGCTGAGGCGGGTGGATTGCTGGAGTTTAGTAGTTCAAAACCAGCCTGAGCAAGAGCGAGACCCCGCCTCTAAAAAATAGCTGGGTGTTGTGGTGGGCACCTGAGCCCAAGAGTTTGAGGATGTTGTGAGCTGTGACACCATGTCTCCTGACGGCAACAAAGAGAGACTCAGTCTGTCTTAAAAAAAAGTCGCCAACATGATTGTAGAACTATTTCTCTTTTTAATTCTGTTAATTTTTGCTTAATATATTTTGAAGCCCCATTGCTAAGTATGTGTATGCTTATAGCTGTTACGTGTGTTTGTTGCGTTGCACTTTTTCTTTTTTTCTTTTTGCAGTTCTTGGCCTGTACTTTTTCTTTTTTTTGAGACAGGTTTTTTGGTTGCCTAGGCTGGAGTGCAGCATGATCATAACTCACTGCAGCCTCAGACTTCTGGGCTCAAGTGATCCTCTTGTCTTAGCTTCCCAGTAGCTAGGACTATAGGTGTGTCCCACCATGCCTGGCTAATTTTTAATTTTTTGTAGCAGTGAGGTCTTGCTTTGTTACCAGAGCTAGTCTTAAGTTCTGGGTCTCAAGTGATCCTCCAGCCTTGGCCTCCCAAAGTGCTGGGATTACATGTATGAGCTATGCCAGCCATCCTAGATTAAACTTTTTATCAGTGTATAATGCCCTTTTTTGTTTCTTGTAACGTGTTTGACTTTAAGTGTGTTTTGTGATCATATACCTGACTGCATTAGAAATAAAATGTATATTTTGTCTGATAATAATATAGTCACCCTAGCTCACTCTTGGTTACTGTTTCCATGGAATGTCTTTTTCAGTCCTTTTTCCGTCCAACCTCTTTGAATTTAAAGTGAATCTGGTAGATAAATGATACATGGATCATGTGTTTTTTATTTAATTTGCCAATCTCTGCCTTTAATTGGAGAGTTTAATTCATTTATATTAAAGAAATTACTGATAAGGATTTACTTTTGCTATTTAGCTATTTCTTTTCCATATGTTTTATATGTTTATCAATTTATCTAACGCTGTATTTTATGTATTTAGTTGATTTGTTTATAAAATACCATTTTGATTTCCTTTTCTCTGTGTTTTATTAGTGGATGCCTTGGAGATAGCAACATAATTAATGTTAAATTTATAACAACCTAGTTTCAATAGCATATACTCTTCTCCTACTCATCACTGTCTTCCTTGTTTATATTCTTTTTTAATGAATTAATTTTTTTTTTTTTTTAGAAGAGGCAGGGATTTACTCTTTGCTCAAGATGGTCTCGAACTCCTGAGATAAAAGGATCATCTGCCTCAGCTGCCCCAGAGTGTTAGGATTACAGGTGTGAGCCAATGTGCCCAGCCTTTGTTTATATTCTTTTGGTCACAGATTACATCTTTATATATTGTATATAAATTAACATAGTTTATTTTTTTTTTGTTGCTCAGGCAGTCCACCTGCCTCGGCCTCAGTGCTAGGATTACAGGTGTGAGCCACTGTACACCGCCTAATTAACATGGATTTATAATGGTATTTTATGCATTTGTCTTTTAAATTATGTGAAAGGAAAAATCTCTCAAAAGTTACAAACCAAAAGTACAATAATTATGGCTTTTATATTTATCAGTGTGGGTTGTTTTTGCTAGTGTTCTTTACTTCTTATAGATTTGAGTTAATGTCTAGTATCCTTTAATTTCAGGGAACTCCTTTTAGCATTTCTTGTAGAGCTAGTCCACTGGTAATGAACCGTCACAACTTTTGTTTATAAGGGAATGTAATTTCTCCTTCATTCTTGAAGAGTAGTTTTGCTGGCCAGGGAGTTCTTACTTAACAATCCCCTCCTCCTCTGGGAGGTGCCTGTGGTTCAGCCGGTAGGGCGCCAGCCCCATATACCTAGGGTGGAGGGTTCATACCTGGCCCCTGCCAAACTGCAAAAAAAATATAGCTGGGCGTTATGGCAGGCGCCTGTAGTCACAACTACTGGGAGGACCGGTGGGGGGGGGAGGGCTGAGACAAGAGAATTGCCTAAGCCCAGGAGTTGGAGGTTGCTGTGAGCTGTGATGTTATGACACTCTACTGAGAGTGATAAAGTGAGACTGTCTCTAACAAAAAAAAAAAAAAAAAACCCTCCCCCTCCTTTCAGGACTTAAGTATGTCCACCTCTTTCCTTCTGGCCTATGTGGTTTCTTACAGGAATCAGCTGTAAACCTTTGTACTTGATGAGTTAAACTCAATTGCTTCTTTCAAAGTTCTGTTTGCTTTTGACAATTTGACTATAATGTGTCTTAGTGTGGATATATTTGAGTTTATTCTGCTTGGAGTTTATTGAGCTGCTTGGGTGTATTTGTGTCTTTAATCAGACTTGGAAGGTTTCTCACTATTATTTTTCTTCAAATATTTTTTCTACACCCTTCTCTTTTTTTCTTCTGTGACTTCTGTTATTCATATGTTGATATGCTTGGTAGAGAAGTAAATAATGCAAGGGAACAAAAAATACAGGAAGCAGAGAAAAGTTCTAGAAAAGCTGTGTTCTTAGAAATAAGACATTATAGCCATGAAACAAGATTAGAGTTCTGTAAAAGGATAATCAGAGAGTGAGTTTTTATAAGTGAAATATTATAAAAGGGCTGGAAGATAAAGTTAAGGAAATCACCTAGGAAGGAGAACAAAAAGATGGGAAAACAGGGAAAAAAGATGAGAAAATTAGAGGATCAATTTAGGAGGCTCAAAGTCTGCTTAATAGGAGCTGTAGAGGGTGGTGCCTGTGGCTCTTGGATAGGGCGTTGGTCCCATATACCGAGGGTGGCAGGTTCTAACCTGGCCCCAGCCAAACTGCAACAAAAAATAGCCAGGTGTTATGGCTGCTGCCTGTAGTCCCAGCTACTCTGGAGGCTGAGGCAAGAGAATCGCCTAAGCCCAGGAGTTGGAGGTTGCTGTGAGTTGTGACCTTGTGGCACTCTACTGAGGGTGATAAAGTGAGACTCTATCTCTTTAAAAAAAAAAAAAAAAAGAGCTGTAGAAAGAGAACAGAGGAAGAGGAGGAGGACATTATAGATATAGGGGTCCTCAAACTACGGCCGGCGGGCTACATGAGGCGGTGTGATTGTATTTGTTCCTCCTTTTTTTTTTTTTTTTTTACTTCAAAATATGTGCAGTGTGCATAGGAATTTGTTCATAGTTTTATTTATTTTTTTAAACTATAGTCCGGCCCTCCCACGGTCTGAGGGACAGTGAACTGGCCCCCTGTTTAAAAAGTTTAAGGACCCCTGTATAAGAAAAAATTTCCAGAAGTGAAAAATGTGAGTTATTGATTAAAAGACCTAACCTGAATATGCTGCAAAATGAAGAAATATCTACAGCAGGGAATACCACTTGGGAATCTCAGAATACTGAGGTAAGGTAATTATCCTTAAAGTTTCCATTGAGAATAAACCAGTAAAGTACAAGTAGAGAATAATAATAGTATTTTCTTTGTGATAGTCCTAGAATCTAGAAATCATTGAAAAGAAACTTGTAAGATTCTGAGCGAATGAATGATTTTTAACCTAGAATTTTATACCTAACTAAACAAATGGTGATGATAAAGACATCTCAAATATGCAAAGTTTTGTAAAATTTATCTCCTTGGTGAGTTTAAGGGAGTCCAAATAAATAGCACTTTCTTTCTTGAATTCCAAACAAGTGATGAGACCTTGACTATGGAGCATTTAGGGACTAGAATATAATTTTATTAATGATAAGGTTCAGGCTCAGTGCCTGTGGCTCAAGTGGCTAAGGTGCTAGCCACATACACCTTAGCTGGTGGGTTCGAATCCAGCCCGGGCCTGCCAAACAATAATGATGGCTGCAACCAGAAGATAGCCAGGTGTTGTGGCGGGCGCCTGTAGTCCCATCTACTTGAGAGGCAAAGGCAGGAGAATCGCTTGAGCCCAGGAGTTGGAGGTTGATGTGAGCTGTGATGCCATAGCATTCTACCCAGGGCGACAGCTTGAGGCTCTGTCGCCAAAAAAAAAAAGGGGGGGGGGCAGTACCTGTGGCTCAAAGGAGTAGGGCGCCTGCCCCATATGGAGGTGGCAGGTTCAAGTCCAGCCCCAGCCAAAAACTGCGGGGAGGGGGGGAGATAAGATTCAATTTGGAGAATGAAGCTTATGCTTTCAAGTGGTGTACTAAATATTCAATGCCAGCATTAGGCATAATTAGCCTTCAGGCATAGGCAGAGCTGAACAACTGCAGGCCCTGTGTGAGGCTTCTACCTGTAAATGTTAGAATGTGAAGGAATATGGTGGGATTTTCTTCTCTGTAGAGAACAGGATTTAAAGAGGAAGAACAGGGAAAGAGGCTAAGTTTTGCTTAGATTATTTTTCCAAACTTACTGATGAAATGTTACCTCATCTCTTTGGGAAATGTATGAATGAATAGAGTGGAAAGAGGTCAGGAATGTTATAATAATTGTCCCTCTGCATTGAATGAAATATCAGAATGGGGCATCATTTTTTTTTTTTTAGGCTATTTTAAATTTTTTATTAAGGCCTATAAAAATAGCCAGAAAGATAAATAAGTGTGATGCAATGATATCTGTCCTAATATGAAGAACTTTCTTTGACTACATTGTTTTCCTTCACAATGGCCTTCAAATCACAAGAGGCAGTGATTCTGTGCCATTTTCTCTTCTTTTATTACATACTACAGGGTTTCTGAATCAGTATCCCCGCCCTCAGTCTTCTCATTTATAAATCAAATTCATTTTCAATCCATTGTTTAAAGGGAGCGTATTTTTTTCTCTTCCACGAAGAGGACTCTTTTTCACAACTGGATCATAGCGCAGAACTGTCAACTTCTCTCGTAAGCGGCTTCTCTTGACGTTAAAGAAATAGCCTATTCCAGCTTGGCTCAACATTTTCACCAGAATATGTTTTGACTTGCTCTTGGCAAAGAAGGAGGAGAGGAACATGGAGATTGCACCTGTGAAACTTCCATAATTGCACAATTGTTTTCATTATCTCCCCTCCCCTCCTTTTTTAGAAAGCTGCTGGGGAATGTGTTCCACCAAAAGAAAAAGAGGGAGTAAATCTAGGAGGAGAGGGTAACTCTTAAAAGTGGAAAATAGAAGAGTTAACTTGAGAAGGAAGAAGGGAATTGGTAGGATGATGATGAAAGGAAGTTAGTCTACTAAGGATGATAATTGGAGTAGAAATGTAGTAGTAACCAGGAAGCTCCTAAAAGGGATTCCGAAAAGAACAACTAAAAGATTACTTGATGTGTTTGAACACATAGGATATGAATTTTTTTATTTGTATAAGTTTAAGGAGTATAAAATGCAGTTTTGTTATGCGCATATATAGCATAATGGTGAAGTCTGGGCTTTTAGTGTATCTGTTACCCTAATAATGTACATTGTACCCATTAAGTGATATCTCATCATCTACCCCTTTCCTACCTTTCTGCTCTTCCACTCTTCTAAGTCTCCAATGTCTGTCATTCCACCATGTCTGTATATGTGTACAGTTATTTAGCTCCCACTTATAAGTGAGAATATGTAGTATTTGACTATTTCTGAGTTCTTAAGATAATGGCCTCCAGTTGGATCCATGTTGCTGCAAAAGACATGGTTTAATTCCTTTTTATGGCTGAATGGCATTACATTGTTATACCACAATAATATTCCATATATACCACATTTTTTTTATCCAATCATATGTTGACAGATACTTAAGTTAATTTCTATATTTTTGCTATTGTAAATAGTGTTGCAATAATCATATGAATGTAGTTGTCTTTTTCTTTCTTTTTGTGACAGTCTCACTTTGTCACCCTCAGTGGAGTGCGTTGGTGTCACAACTCACAGCAACCTCAGACTCCTGGGCTCAAGTGATTCTCTTGTCTCAGCCTACCAAGTTGCTGGGACTACATGTGCCTGCCAGAATGCCTGGCTATTTTTAGAGATGGGGGTCTCACTTTTCCTCAGGTTGATCTTGAACCTGTGAGCTCAGGTAATCTGCCTTGGTCTCCCAGAGTGCTAGGATTAACAGGCGTGAGCCACTGAGCCTGGCCAATGCAGGTATCTTTCTTATATAAAGATTTCCTTTCTCTTGGAGTCAATACCTAGTATTGGGATTGCTGAGTCAAATGGTAGTTATATTTTGATACTTGAGATATCTCCATACTGTTTTCTGTAGAGGTTGTACTTACTTACATTTCCATCAACAATGCATAAGCAAGCATTGCCTTTTTTCTGCATCCTTACCAGTATCTATTATTTTTTGACTTTTTAGTAATAGGTTTCTGGCTGATATGCAATGATATATCTCATTGTGGTTTTAATTAGCATTTCACTGATGATTAGTGATGTTGAGCATGGTTTCATATGTTTGTTGGCCATTTCTATGTCTTCTTTTGAAAATTGCCCATTCATGTCCTTTGTCCACTTTTTTTTTTTTTTTTTTTTGAGACAGAGTCTCATTTTGTTGCCCTTGGTAGAGTGTCGTGGTGTCACAACTCACAGCAAACTCAAACTCTTGGGCTTAAGCCAGTCGTTTTCAACCTTCTTAATGCCTCAACCCTTTAATACAGTTCCTGATTTTGTGGTGACTCCCAACCATAAAATTATTTCGTTGCTACTTCATAACTGTAATTTTGCTACTGTTATGCATTGTAATGTAAATATCTAATATGCAGGATGTATTTAGGTGGGTCGTTCTTCTCCCAAAGGAATTATGACCTACAGGTTGAGAACCACAGGCTTAAGGGATTCTCTTCCCTCAGCCTCCTAAGTAGTTGGGACTAGTGCACCTGTCACAACGCTGGGTTATTTTTTTATTGTTGTAGTTGTTGTTTAGGTAGCCCAGGCCGGGTTCAAACCTGCCAGCCCCAGTGTATGTGGCTGCCCTAACCACTGAGCTATGGGCGCCGAGTCAGCCTTTGTCTGCTTTTTAACTTTTTTTTCTTGTTGAGTTTCAGTTGTTTAAATTCCTTATATAAATTGTTCATATTAATCTCTTGTCAGTTGTATAGTCTTTTTTTTTTTTTTTTTGAGACAGAGTCTCACTTGTTGCCCTCAGTAGAGTGCTGTGATGTCATAGCTCATAGCAACCTCAAACGCTTGGGTTAAGTGATTTTTTTTGCCTCAGCCTCCCAAGTAGATTGGAACTATAGGCATCTGCCACAATGCCTGGCTTTTTTTTTTTTTTTTTAGAGACAGAGTCTCATTATTAATCAGGCTGGCCTTGAGCCCAGGAGCTCAGGCAGTCCGCTCGCCTAGGCCTCCCAGAATGCTAGGATTGCAGATGTGAGCCATCATGTCTGGCCAGTTGCATAGTTTTTAAGTATTTTCTTTCTGCAGGTTGTCCATTCCCTTGGTTGATTGTTTCTTTTTATATGTGGATGCTTTTTAGTTTAAGTCCCATTTGTGTATTTTTATTTTTGTTGCTTGTGCTTTTGAGTTCTTAGTCTTGTGCTTTTGGATTCTTTGCTTAGACCAATGTCCAGAAGACTTTTCCCTAGGTTTTCTTCTTGTATTTTTATGGTTTTGGGTCTCACATTTAAATCTTTAATCCATTTTGAGTTGGTTTTTCGATATAGTGAGAGAGGGGTCTACTTTCATTCTTTGGCATATGGCATGCCAATTTCTCCAGCATAAGGTTTTTCTCCAGTGTATGTTTTTTGTCACCTTTGTCAAAGATCAGTTGGCTGTAGCTCAGTGGCTTTATTTCTGGATTCTGAACAGATATTTATAGTTGTGTCAATGATTTATTAATATATTAATAGAAAAAGTTTAAGAAAAATGAGGAAACGATTAATGCCAGGTAAAACTGCATATTACACCAAAAGGGGAATATGATTATAGTATATACATTACTTAATTCAAAAGTCCAGATCTAGTAAATCTAGATCTAGTAATCTAGTAAAACAAAAGATTTAATCTTTTCTCATACAGTAGTTCGTAGGTAAGTGGCTACAAGATTTAGATAAGTGGTTTGTTCTGTGTGGTTATTTAAGGACTCACATTCCATTATCCATATTGTTCAGCCAAAAGTGTGGTCAAGGCCGGGCACTGTGGCTCATGCCTGTAATATTAGCCCTCTGGGAGGCTAGCAGGCAGGTGGATTGCTTGAGTTCGCAGGTTCAAGACCAGCCTGAACCAGAGCGAGACCCCGTCTCTACTAAAAATATAAAAAACTGAGGCAAGAGAATTGCTTGAGCCCAAGAATTGGAGGTTGCTGTGGGTTGTGGTGTCACCATGACACTCTACCCAGGGCAACAGCTTGAGGAAAAAAAAAAAGTTTTAGGGGGCCGGGTGCAGTGGCTCATGACTGTAATCCTAGCACTTTGGGAGGCTGAGGCAGGTGGATTGCCTGAGTTCACAGGTTTGAGACCAGCCTGAGCCAGTGCGATGCCCTGTCTCTAAAAATAGCTGGGTATTGTGGTGGGCGCTTGTAGTCCCAGCTACTTAGGAGGATGAGACAAGAGAATTGCTTAAACCCAAGAGTTTGAGGTTGCCGTGAGCTATCATGCCTCAGCACTACTAAGGGTGACAAAGTGAAACTCCGTCTCCAAAAAAAAAAAAAAAAGTGTGGTCAAGAGCTAGCAGTGTGGAACATAGTCTGGGCTTGTTAGAAATGTAGACTGTCAGGCCCCAACTCAGTCTACTGAATCAGAATCTGTATTTAGTAGTTGATTTGTGTGCACAAAAGTTTAAGACTCATTGGTTGGGTTAAAACATAATTGTTGTTTGAATGATTGAAGCTGGATGGTTAAGAATTTTTTATCTAATAGTGAGATGGGATGGTTGCTTGAGCTCAGGAGTTCAAGACCAGTCCAAGCAAGAGCGAGACTGGGTCTCTATTAAAAATAGAAAAATTAGTGGGGCATCATTGGCTCTTATATAGCTACTTGAGCAGCTAAGGCAGGAAGATGTTTGAACCTAGGAGTTTGAGGTTGCTGGAGCTAGGTTGATGCCATAGCACTCTAGCCTGGGGCAACAGAATGAGACTGTGTCTCAAAAAAAAAAAAGGGTGGGGGTAAGAACTTGATCATAAGGCCACACATACCTGCAGAGAAATTTGGGAAATACAGTCTACTTGTGTGCTCAGGAAAAAGGAGAAAATGAATTTTAATTTTGATGACATCTAGTGAACTCTGTGCCATAGTGTAATATTTGGCTCAGCTGTGAATAATATTGGTATATCTTATTAAAATCATATTGGGAGGATAGGGTTAGAGTGGGGAAATACGTACAATTCATTCTTTCTAAGAGGAACAATTGAGATAGCCAAATTTTTATCTTCTGTAGTAGCTCTAGTCAATAGATACTGTTGTTATTTTTAATATTTGAGACAGGGTCTCTCTTTTTTGGATGTGCTAGAGTGCAATAGTGTGATTATAGTTTCCAGCAACCTCAAACACTTAGGTTCAAGGGATCCTCCTGCTTCATCCTTTTTTTTTTTTTTTTTTTTTTTGTAGAAACAGAGTCTCATTGTACCGCCCTTGGGTAGAGTGCCATGACGTCACATGGCTCACAGCAACCTCTAATTCTTGGGCTTACGCGATTCTCTTGCCTCAGCCTCCCAAGCAGCTGAGACTACAGGCGCCCATCACAACGTCCAGCTATTTTTTTGTTGCAGTTTGGCTGGGGCTGGGTTTGAACCTGCCACCCTTGGCATATGGGGCCGGCACCCTACTCACTGAGCCACAGGCACCACCCTGCTTTATCCTTTCAAATAGCTGGGACTATAGGCATGTGCTATCGCACATGGCTAATTTTTCTTTCTTTTTTTTTTTTTTTTTTGAGATGGGGTCTTACTCGTGGTCATGCTGGTCCCAAACTCCTCAAGCAATCCTCCCACTATGCTAGGACTCCATGTTTGAGCCACCATGCTCAGCCAGAAAAGATTTCTTCATTTATAGAGTTTAAAGTCTAGTGGGGAGACTGACATAAATCAGATTATTCGCTGTTCATGGTGTATAAAATTGTACAGAAGAGAATGGTTTCTCTTCAGTCTATTATAGGACCACTCCTTAGAGTAAAGGTTCTTCAAATGTGGTTCTCAGTCCAGCCACATCAGCATCATCTTAGAACTTGTTAGAAATGTACATTGTCACGCCTCATTCAAGACAGAGCTACTGAATCAGAAACTCTGGGGGGTGGAGCCCTCCAGGTGATTATGATGAATGCTAAAATATGAGCACTACTCAATCAGTATTTTAAGTTTGATTTATTACTGCTACTATTTTAATGCTAAGAGCAACCAGTTGTATATGCCACAGTATATAATTATTAAGCATTTTAATGACGGTAGAAATGTTTAATAATATAGTCATTATTTAGAATTCATTTGTTAAGTATTTTTAGGAAGATGTTTTTCCTGTAGAGGAGAGGAACATTGTCTATAAATGGTTTTACTTTATGGATCTTGAGAGTTCCCAGGTAATTTTCTATAATTCATAAAATTATCAGAACCAATGTATCATTACTATCACTGTGTTTTAAGATTTGTATAGAATCATAACTTTTTTTAGAATAGGTTCTAAAACACTGATTTTCAACCTGTGTGCCATGAGAGGATCTTAGGTGTGCCTTGAAAAATTTTAAAGATCATTAATTAAATTATTTTTAAAAGAAGTTTAAGGCACAGTAAGTATATTATCTTTTTTCATTCTTTTTCTAATCAACATCAAGTGTGCTGTAGAAGTTTAACCATAGGTTCAAGTGTGCTGTGAGATAAAAAAGATTGAAAAACACTGTGCTAAAAGATAGCTCATTCATCTACTCATCTTTACTATGGTAGAAATCTCTGGGGGCGGCACCTGTGGTTCAGTGAGTAGGGCGCTGGCCCTATATACTGGGGGTGGTGTGTTCAAACCTGGCCCCAGCCAAAAAGCAACAAAAAATAGCCAAGTGTTGTGGCAGGCGCCTGTAGTGCCAGCTCCTCGGAAGGCTGAGGCCAGAGAATCGCCTAAGCCCAGGACTTGGAGGTTGCTGTGAGCTGTGATGCTACAGCACTCTACCGAGGGTGACGTAATGAGATTCTGTCTCTTAAAAAAAAAAAAAAAAGAAAGAAAGAAAATCTATGACTTAGATTCAGTGTCTTAGGTTCATTGTCTTTCTATTCAGGGTTATCCAGCAGCTGGTGGGACTTAGTGGTTGGAGGCTTTAGGTAAAAATTGGTTTATGATGTTATTTTAATTTTATTTTATTTTGGGACAGTGTCTCAACTCTGTTGCCCTGGGTAGAGTGCCATGGGTCACACAGCTCACAGCAACCTCAAACTCTTGGGCTTCAGCGATTCTCTTGCCTCAGCCTCCCAAGTAGCTGGGACTACAGGTGTCTGCCATAATGCCTGTCTATTTTTTGTTGCAGTTTCATTGTTGTTTAGCTGGCCTAGGCTAATTTTGAACCCACCAGTCTGGGTGTATGTGGCTGGTGCTGTAACCATTGTGCTATGGGCACTGAGCCTAATTATTATTATTATTTTTTTTTTCTTTGGTTTAAGACATACAGTGAAAGCAAAAGAGGAGAACATTTATGTTATGATAATACAAATCTGTAAAGACTCAGGGAGCATTCCAGGGGAGCTCTCTTTTCTGTGATGGCTTAGCGAGGCCAGGCCATTTGCATCTTGGGGTACTTTCAACACATGGTTTCTACAGTTGCCTTTAATATAGAAGATAGGTTCTTGAAAGCTTCAGTCTGAAAGTGATTTGCATTACTTCCACTTAGATTTCATTGCCTAGAACAAGGCTTCTCAGCTTTGGCTGGGCTAAATAATTCTTTGATGTTAGAGGCTTTTTCGGGCATTGGTGGATGCATAGCAGCATTCCTGGCCTCTGTGTTCTAAATGCTAGTAGCATCCTCTCTGGCTGTGATAACCAAAGGTGTCTACAGGGGTTGTGGAGACAAAATTGCTTTGTTTGAAAACCATTGAACAAGAGCTAGCATTTAGCTCTAATTGCAAAATTGTTGGGAAGAATGGTTTTCTTGTGTTTATAAAGAAAGGGAGACCCATATATGGATATATATCAATATATCCAATACCAATAGTGTGCAACACATTAACTAATAGAAATACAGACAATTCATCATTTTATTATACAATGGTCTGACAATTAAGTTTATGAACTCGTCCTAGAAAAAGAGCTACATACTTCATTGCTGATTATCACTACAGTCTCTTTTGAAGTGCTTCCTAGGGAAGCTATGCCCCAATGCCAGCACCTAATCTGCCCTTCAAAGCAATTTTGGATCTTTTTCTGGAATGTTCATCAGAACTGTCACCATATGAGGTCTAAAAATTAAGCTTGCAAACTCATCCTAGAAAAAGTATACATACCTCACTGCTGAATATCACCATGGTTGCCTTCAAGGTGCTCCCATTGGCCATCTGGTGACAAGAGCTCTAATGGCCATTCCAGAAAAAAATTTTCAAAATTGCTTTGAAGTGTAGAGTAGGCATCAGTATTGGTGTATAGGTTCCCAAAGGGAGTACCTCAAAGATGACTGTAGAGATATTCAGCAATGAGGTCTGTAGCATTTTCTAGGACAAGTTTGCAAAATTGTCACTTGAAAGGTTTTAATATATTCCAGTGTTAACATAGAACAAATAATGTTGCATGTCTAAAGTAAATTTAACAATCTTTTAAAAAAATTTAACAGTTCTTAGCAGTTAATTATATTTCACTAAACTGTAGAAAGAAACATTTGTGGTGAAAATACATTAAAAGAATTATTTAAGGAAATTGAAATTATAATTATTGTATTTGACAATAAGAGGTTTAAAACAAAACAAATCTTAGAAAGACCAAATTAGTGTGAAAACTTGCTTAGCATCTCTGAACATACGCTTGATGTTGAATATAATTTCTTATTATTCATTGAAATAAACATTTCTGAGACAGCCTAGTTCAGTGTATACTTGTTCATGCATTGACCTTGTTGATTTGCTTTGTGAATGTATATGTTAGTCGTGGACTAAAGAATATGTATTAGTTAAAGGATAATTAGGCAGAATACTTCCAGTCATGTGTATATAAACCTAGTGGAATAATCTTTGGGTGGGTGAGGGAGAGTGAGCAAGCAATTTTTTAGAAGGGGCTTTAGTTTTACAATAACGAACATTTATTTCTTGTTCCTGTTACACTGTGGTCATTGCTCTCCTCCTCTAGTCACTAATGTTCTAATTCTGGGATCTGGGCTGAAGGAAGAGTCCTATCTTAGTCTTGTGGAGGGGAAAAAATAGTCACAGACCCAGATAGTGCTTTTTACAGTTTCTGCTTAGACATACCTTAGGTTCCTTCTGCCCATGTTCTGTCAATTAAAACAAACCACATGGCCAAGTATAATACCAATGGGTAAAGGAAGCATCTTGTCCCACAAGGAGGTACTACAAATGACATGACCACAGGAGGGACATTGGTCTCCTGAAAGAGAGGACCACAGATCCTTGTGAGCAGTAATATGATCCTCCCTGGATGCTGAGATGGCCCCCTGAAGTTGGGTACAGGACTAGAACTGCGCACAATTGCAATCATTTCTGCTTCTTTTTATTTTAGCTACATTCTTTCTAACTGTGAGGAGGAAGTAAATGGAAATTCTGGGTTTATATAATTCCCCAATTAGCAACAAAAGGAAAAAGACTTCTCTTCAGGGATTAAATTTGATCATCCCTAAAGCTTTTGCTTTATAATAACATGACTGATTGGCTATGCTCTTGTGTCCAAAAGTCCTATGGCTACAGGTAGGGCAATGTGATTCAGCTGGTCTATAGTCACTTGGAGCAGGGGAGGAGTATTTCCCTAAAGGAGGGCAGGGGATGCTGCAGGTGGACACAAGATGTCCAGAAATAATGGCCACTATAGAGATGACAACACTGTTACGCAGTAGGCCAGGGTACAAAGAGAGAGTATGAAAAGATGAGATTTTCCATCTTTTAAAAAAAAATTTGGTTTTCTAGTCCCATAATTACATAAATTTTTTTTGCTATAACCAAAGGGTAAAAGTTGCAGAAGACCTCAAAAATAAACTTGGGGGAAATCTATTCCCCTAAATGTTCCTTATAAACCTATGGATAGGGATCCAGAATAGTAAAAGCTCAATCTTGCATTAAAATAATAATACTGCTAACTTGGCAAAGGAGAGAACTTAGGCTTTTTACTTTATTTTTTAATGAAGAAAGTTGAAAAAGGATCAATGAACCAGTAGTTATATATTATAGGCAATTCTAGGCATATCAGAAAAAAAGAAGACCTCAAATAATAGTCACTGACTTCCTAGAGAACACTGGCAATGTCTGAGATATTTTTGGTTGTCAGAATTGGGAGAGAGCTAATGGGATTTATTGGGCAGACAACACACATGCAAATGCAAATGCAAGTGCACACGATAGCCCTGCGCCTAGTAAAAAAAGAGTGGTTCAACCTCAAAGGTCAATAGCATTAAGATTGAGAAATCCTGCATGAAGAAATTCTATGGAATTGAGGAAATTCTGCCTAAGAGTGAAACATAAATTAAAAATGAAACAGATATTGGAGTCATCACTAAGAATGAACTCATTGGTGTATGTTCTTGATTGCATAGAGCCCATGAACAATTTGTTATGAAATTTTCCCATCATCATTAATTAATTTAGTTTTAAAAAACAATAGGAAGACTGGGTTTTGCTGTTGACCAGGGTGGTCTCAGACTCCTGCCCTCAAGCAGTCCACCTGTTTCGGCCAGCCAAAGTGCTAGGATTATAGGTGTGAGCTACCACACCTGGTTCATTATCACCATTTTTTTTTTTTTTCATTTCAAATTGGGCCTATAATTATTTATCCTTTCCTTAATTGAACGACTCCTAAGAAGGCTATTAGAGTTCGAAGAGTTCGAAGGCATCTTAGAGGTGATCTACAATTTGGGACAAGAAAGATCAAATGCCTTTATTGGCTAGATATAACCAAGTGTGTTGTATGGTAAGACTTTTAATCTCTATCAAATAAACACACCACTACTCAGATCTTGGTTTCAAATACCATTCTCAAAACAAACAAACAAACAAACAAACAAAACCCCACCAAAACAAGGAATCAGGGCTCTTGAAGAAGTGCCTGATTTTAGCACTTTCTTATGTTCTGACATTGCAGCATCTTAAAGTGCCAGAAAGTAGGAGTGTGCTAGCCAATCCAACAGACCCCACTGACTGGATATGTCAAAGGAGAACAGTAGCCAACTGAAAAAGCCAAAACAGCAAAAGCTAGAACAATTTGACCAATAAAACAAAGTAGCATTGGATTATAATCCAAAGTATAAAATAAATATTCGTGAGTCTATACTGATTTTAAAAAGCGATTGAGTCAATTACTGAAAGGAGAAGAGACAACTTTCCAGTGCAGAAGAATTTCAAAAAATTAATGTAGATATTCCACCCGTAAGGAGTAGGAACATGACTCCTCACATATTAAGTATGAGCTGCACATAGCTATTTCTTTCTAAATTATACAGTGTGGAAAGTTGGGGAGAAAAGTAAATTTACAGCTAGCATCCTGACAAACTACCTCAGCCAGATGATCAAGGTCAATATCAAAAGTCATAAATCATATTAATGGTAGGTACCTTTCGTATGATATGGTAGGGATGGCAGTCCTTCCCCTAACCCCATAGACCAGTCTATTTACAAGAAAAACATCACACAAATTCCAATAGATGAGCCTTCTACAAAGTATCTGCCTGGTACTATTCAAAACTGCCAAGGTCATCAATCACAAAGAAAAGTCTGAGAAATAGCCCAGAGGAGCTAAGGATATCTGATGACTAAATGTATCATGGGAAGGATTCTGGAATAAAAAAAGGGTATTCCTTAACAAGTGGGGAAATGCAGATAAATTATAAGCTTTAATTGATACTACTGTATCAATACTAGGTCATTGCTTATAACAGGTGTACAATACTAATGTAGAGGGTAATCAAAGGGGAAACTGTGTCAGGGGGGATATATGGAAACTCTATACTATTTGGTAAATTTATCTTTAAGTCTGAAACTGTTCAGAAATTAAGTCCATTAGTTAAATCCTATTAGAGGGAGGGGTAGAGGTTATGATGTACTAGGAAGGGAATGTCCGGCCTAGTTAGCATTTTGCAGGTTGATACAAACAATGGATTGGCTTGCAATGAAATATCAGGCTGAAGTGTCATAGCTCATGGCAACCTCAACCTCCTGGGCTCCAGCAATCCTCTTGCTTCAACCTCCAGAGTAGCTGAGACCACAGGCACTCGCCACAATACCTGGCTAATTTGATCAATTTTTTTGCAGATGACAGGACAAGTGTCTCATCATCAGTGAAGGGTTTATGGAAGACCCACAATCATCAATTGCAAAGTCTGGAACCTAAAAGTTAACTGCCTTCACTTCCCGGCAGTGCTCTTTTTTCTCTCTGCATAGCCTCTGCTGTGGATGTGGGGCTGTGCTAGTGACAGGTGGCAGCCAGTGGGGACCAGAACACTTACTCTTTGTCCTCTGTTTTTAGATATATGTAAATAGACCGACACTGAAATTTATTACATGAGAACAACAAAAATAACAAAAACAGAATTCTACACAGAGAAGAAGAAAGAAATTCTAGAAGAACAATTTTAAAAATTGTCAAATATTTAAAAAAAAAATAACATCTTTAATTTGTCATGAAGTTTGCAGCAGCTAAAATTGGAACAGTAAGATTGTGTATTTTTCATTTTTTTTTACAGTGGTTTTTAAAAAGTATAGAATAAGTGAAAAATCTGGAGATTTATAAAAATCTAAAATTGTTTGAATGATACAAGATGAAATATTTAAATAGAATGCAAATAAGAAATGAGACTGACTCCTAACTTAGCCAAGCTCTAACTTTCATGACTTTGGACATGAGTAGAGCCAGAGAAATTAGGAAAATGATGCTGTCGTTGAGTACTCTGGTGTTATTGACATGCTTTAGATAGACTGATATTCTTGTAAAGGGGAAGTAAGCATAGCATATGAGCATAAGATACATTCTTTAAAAAGTGTGGCTTATCTTTTAACATGGGAATATTCTACATTAACCATCAGTTTCAAAACTGACTGTTTTCTATTTTGAAAAATTGGTTTATAGTTTTATAGATGTTGCAAAGTCAACTATTGATTTTTTAAAAAAGGTATAGTTAATGGAAAGAAAATGTGCTCTTTCTTTTATTATCAAATCAAAGCTTTGGAATTTCCCAGATTGGCCTAAGTTCCCTTCTTATTTCTCTTGAATCAAAAGCATGATTTTTCTGAAGCAGTTACTATAGATTATCTTTCTTAACTCTTAATACAATTCTCAGAGGAGGAATCATTGTTTTTCTGCTTTCAACATGTGAACCCTGAAGGTGACATGGTGTGTGAATGGCTGTCTGACTCCGAGTAAAATTATGTACTTACTCTCTATGTTCTAGTAGCACATTCTAGTTTCTTATATATATATCATGATTATGTCATGTCTTAAAACCCTGCAATGGCTTCCCACTCCTGTTAGGAGATGGTGTCAGGGAACTCTTCCTGTATGAACTCCTGGTGGCTGTGACCAACCTCCAGAGGAGATGAGATAGGTTTTCTGGGTGGCCTTGTTGTACCTGTGCTTTTTATTTTAGGGCATTTGTCTTAAATCCAGTTATGTATTTGTTTGATTGTTTAATATTTTCTGCCCTAAAGTCTATAAGTTTCCTCAGGACAGGGACCATATAATTCATTGTTGCCTTTCTGGTGCCCAAAACAATCACAGGGACATAGTAGACCGTGAAACATGTTCATCAAATGAATGAGTGGGCCAGGGAAATTTGTTTAAATATGCCAACATGACATTTATACAGAGTAGCTTAAAACTTTACCCGTAAGGTGCTGTCACATGGGAATAGTGTCTTTGTAGATGTACTAATTAGGATAAGGTCATACTGCATTATGGTGGGCTCCAAGTCCACTGACTGGTGTCCTTATAAGAGAGGGAGAGAATATAGTGACACAGGGAAGACAGGCAAGTGGTGATGGAGGCAGAGGTTGAAGTCACACAGCTGCAAGCCAAGGGCCATAAAAAATTGCCAGCAACCCCCAACAGGTAGGAGAGAGGTATAATACAAATTCTAACCAGAATCTCCAGAAGAAACCATCCCTACTGACACCTTGACTTTGAACTTCTACCCTCTAGAACTGGGAGAGACAAATTTTTATAGTTTTAAGCAATCCAATTTATCATAATTTATTTTAGCAGCCCTAGGAAACTAGATGAGAAAAATCATTAGCCCAAGCCTGGGTAGTAGACCCCCACAGCCCAACTGCAGCATCCCATGCCCCCTCTTCTCTTGGCTCCCTACACTGCACCCTCACATTGCATCTCCATCCTGAACAAGCTGACACTGGGCAATGATAGACATGGACTTTCAGCAGGTGCCCAAGGCTGTAGAATTTGCAAGATAGGATAAAAGAGATCTAGGAGACTGAACTTCACTGTTTCTCAGGGGATAGAAAAGTTTCTCTTGGAAGGGAACAGGATGTAAAGAGGTTTAAGAGAAAGCACTCCAAGGAGTGAATGAGAGAAGAGTCAGGGAATGGAGCATCCTATTAGGACCTAGACTTGGAGACATTAGTTTTCATAGTCCATGGCATGATATCAGATTCCCACCATATCCCTTATGGCTTTGGAACCATTTCTAGAAACTAAATCTGCTTACATAGTTGGTATAGGTTTTGGGAAGGGCAGGAGAGGGGTAGTCAGTAGAGGCAGGATGTTAACACCTTCTGACTCCTGCTCAGTTATTCAGTGGGAAATAGCCAACCTTTAGGTCTATTCAATGGTAGAAAGTGGACCTACTGTTATTGATAATAATTCAAATGGAGAAAATTTATGGTCAAGGCCACAGGATTTTTCCTCTATGGTTTTGTGTCTCTGGTGATGATCTGAGGGACAGAAGAGGAAATATCCTGTTCTATCACTTGGTTGACACTTTTGACACACACAAGGCAAAGCCATCTTCCAAAACACATGAATATCACTAAGAGTCAAATAAATCACTTACACTTTGGAAAGGGATAATTTAGCTGTTAATATTTAAACCAAAGTTAATTCTCTACTTGTATCCGCTCTGAAGAGCTGTGAGCTCTACTAAACAACCACTGTATCTAGTTATTACATGTCATACCATAATGATTTGAAAATTAATAAGATATCCTTGTCCAAAATCTGGTTGGCCCAGGTTCTTATAGTCAGGATGGAGGAAATCAGAGTTTTGTGAAGAAAAGGAAAGATTCTCTTTCAATAACTTAAGTGATTCTTTTCAAACAGCTTACTCTTTTGGCTGTCTTATGGTTGATGGAAAGGACTAAAGAAAAATGTGGATTACCCAAAGGGGAAATCCTGGCTGTCTTTTAGTGTCAGAACTTGATGGGATTTTTAATGTTTCCTTTATCACTGACTGAAGGAGAGCATGAGTGGGTAATGGAATAATTTACAAAATGCAGGGGTAAATTCATGTAGTCCACAAAGATCACTGAAGGGCAAGATATAATCGTTGGGAATATTTTTTCTTCTGAGAACTGCCTGAGGAGTTTATTGATTGAGAGAAGACAGAGTAAAATAAACATTTTTCAAGAATATTTAAAAAAGATTTTATGTTACAGCAATTTTGGATATTGTATATTTGCTTTGTCTAGATAGTTGACAGATCCCATTTTTCAAAAGCTGTAAGTGAGTTGGTTTGTGCTAACCAATTCCCTTATCACACCGAGCCATTTGTCATGTACAAGTTTGTTTATCTTTGGATTTTCCAAGGATTCCCTTTATTCACTCTGGTTCCATAATGCATTGTCCTTAATAAGCAAAGAATCTGCTACTGACTCACCATGAGGAGCTTTTCCAGGGATAGTAAAGGGATAATGCTTAAATTAAAATCCATCATTTCCAAGACAGAGTTCAAACTGTACCTTTGAGCTAAGCAAAGGGACATTTCCTTTGCAAAAATCAGATACTAAGGAATGATTGATGAGTTCTGGTTACTTATTCTTTCATTTATGTTGGATGCATGAGTATTCATCTAACATAATCATCCACTCTGCTCTAGGTCAATGGTTTTCCAACTTGGTTGCAAATTATAATTACTTGTTAATCTTAAAACAAGATAAACAGGGTGGTATTTATGGCTCAAAGGAGTAAGACGCCGGCCCCATATGCCAGAGGTGGCGGGTTCAAACCCAGCCTCGGCCAAAAACTGCAAAAAAAAAACTCCACAAGATGAACAATGATGCTTGGATCCCTTATTCCAAAGATTCTGATTTAATTACTCTGACTTGAGTCTGAGCATCTGTCTGTTGAAAAACTCTTCTGTTTTTCAAATATACACCCAGATTTGAGGTTTGTTGTTTTGGTACTAGATACAATGGCAAAACATGCAGATGATGGACTTGCTCACAAAAAATACTTACACTCTGGAGTGAGAAAGAAGGGCCGTAAACACACAAGTAAGGTGAATTTTATAATGTCAAGTTCAATGGACAGCACAGATGTAAAGACAAAGGATAGAAAAGTACTCAGGGGAAACTAATTTTAAAAGCATGATCAGGGAAAGCCTCTTGGAGAAGGTGAGGATTGAGCAGAAACTTGAATGACTTTATTGTGCTCAGGACAGGAGAAGCAGAGGAAGAAAGTTATTTCTTTAAAGCTAAATCAAAATATATAAATCTCATTCATTTTAGTAATAAGAACTTTATTATCCTTATAATGTTAAGTGTCAGAACCCATCATTTTAATAGGTCTATATTTATTGGACACCTACCTTATATCTAATATTGTGTCTATATTTATTGGGCACCTACTTTATGTCTAGGCTCTGGGAATGCAAAGATGGATAAGGCACAACAAACTTTTAATATACAGAAAATAACTAACACATTTGTTATAACTCAGATCATGCTCACATAGAGTTGATCATACTTTTAAAAATAGTTTAGCTTCATAGTAGGGCTGAGTACATTAGATACTTTTTCTTCCATTCTTGAGATACTTGACTAAGAAGAATATGTTCCAGCTCCATCCATGTAAACATGAAAGAGGTAAGGTCTCCATCTTTCTTTAAGGCTGCATAATATTCCATGGTGTACATATACCACAATTTATTAATCCTTTCGTGGATCGATGGGCACTTGGACTTTTTCCATGACTTAGCAATTATGAATTGGGCTGCAATAAACATTCTGATACAAATATCTTTGTTATAATGTGATTTTTGGTCTTCTGGGTATATACCTAGTAGAAGAATTATAGGATTGAATGGCAGGTCTATTTTTAGATCTCTAAGTGTTCTTGAAACATCTTTCCAAAAGGAATGTATTAATTTGTATTCCCACTAGCAGTGTAGAAGTATTCCCTTTTCTCCATATTCATGACAACATCTCTGGTCTTGGGATTTTATGATATGGGCAATCTTACTGGAGTTAGATGATATCTCAAAGTAGTTTTGATTTGCATTTCTCTGATGATTAAGGATGATGAGCATTTTTTTATATATCTGTAGGTTGTGCACCTGTCTTCTTCAGAGAAGTTTCTCTTCAAGTCCCTTACCCAGACTGTGATGGGATCACTTGTTCTTTTCTTGCTTAAAAGTTTGAGTTCTCTGTGGATTCTGGTTATTAAGCCTTTGTCAGAGATATAACCTGCAAATATCTTCTCCCATTCTGATTCCTGTTTGCTTGCTTTACTTACTGTGTTCTTGGGTGTGCAGAAGCTTTTTATTTTGATTAGGTCCCAGTAGTGTATTTTTGAAGCTGCTTAAATTGCCCGAGGGGTCCTCCTCATTAAATGCTCACCCAGACCAATTTCTTCAAGGGTTTTCCCTGCACTCTCTTCTAGTATTTTTATATTCATGTCTTAAGTTTAAATCTTTAATCCAGTGAGAGTCTATCTTAGTTAATGGTGAAAGATGTGGGTCTAGTATCAGTCTTCTACAGGTTGCCAGCCAGTTCACCCAGCACCATTTGTTAAATAGGGAATCTTTTCCCTACTGAATGTTTTTAATTGGCTTGCCAAAGATCAAATAATGGTAGGTAGCTGCATTCATCTCTTGATTTTCCATTTGGTTCCAGACATCTACTTCTCTGTTTTTGTGCCAGTACCATGCTGTTTTGATCACTATCGGTTTATAGTATGGTGTGAGGTCTGGGAGCATGATTGCTCCTGCTTTGTTTTTATTTCTGAGTAATGTTTGGCTATTTGAGGTTTTTTACTGATTCCATATAAAATGAAGTATTTTTTCAAGATCTTTAACGTATGACAGTGGAGCTTTAATAGGGATTGCATTAAAATTGTATATGGCTTTGGGTAGTATGAACATTTTAACAATGTTGATTCTTCCCAGCCATGAGCATGGTATGTTTTTTCATTTGTT
>CAUYPK010136786.1:0-14171 GCA_963574355.1 Loris lydekkerianus | reverse complement strand
AGACAGAGCCTCAAGCTGTCACCCTGGGTAGAGTGCTGTGGCATCACAGCTCACAGCAACCTCCAACTCCTGGGCTTAAGCGATTCTCTTGCCTCAGCCTCCCAAGTAGCTGGGACTACAGGCACCTGCCACAACGCATGGCAGTTTTTTTATTGTAGTTGTCATTGTTGTTTGGCAGGCCCCGGCTGGATTCAAACCCGCCAGCTCTGGTGTATGTGGCTGATGCCTTAGCTGCTTGAGCTACAGGCACTGAACCCGGATGGTAAATCTTTTAGGCTTTGTGGAGCAATGTAAGGTCACTGTTTTCTTTGGCAGTTTATTTTCTTGTTTCTTACATAATCCTTTAACATGTAAAAACCACTTTTAGCCCACAGACTGTACAAGACAGGCTATGGCTCTGACCTAGAGGTTTGTTGTCAAGCCTAGAGGGTCAGACTGGGAAGAACATAGACTTTGAAGCCACTGTTCAGATCTCTGACAGGTCACTTTACTTCTCTGTGCCTTGGTTGCCTTTTCTGTTAAAATAGACATAATGATAATACCCACATCATAAGGTTGTTATGAGAATTAAGTGGGTTAATTTATATGAATGTGCAGAGCAGCACCTGGCTTTGTGCCATGTGAATTTTAGCCATGAATTAATATTTCACAAATGCTGTTTCTGAGAGGAAAGGGACAGCTGTAGACTGAGAAGACTCCCCAGAGGACACATCCAGGTTTGGTTTAGCCGTGCTAGGACATCTGGGTCCCAGATGAGCAAAGAAAAGGAGGCCAGGCATGAGAGAGAGACTGGAATTGGGCTGATGGATCAGGAAGGAGGTTGGCTAGGAGAGGGGGTGGCAGGACAGCTTGGGAAAGTCTAGTACCTTACACTTAGTAGGTGTTTTGATTAACTCTTTAAGGGTTTCTAATGACAAGCCAGGATGATGATGGTGATGGTGGTGGTGATGATATCACCAGTTATGTGCTAGGCACCTTTCTAAGCTTTAGGCTTACCCATTTAATTCCACAACACCCTGGGAGGCCTGTGCTGTTTCTATCTCATCTTCCAGATGTGGAAGCACAAGTTTAGGAAGATAATCCCTTGTCTGAGGTTTCACAGGCTGGTAAGTGACAGAGCTGAGATTCCAGCCAAGGCAGTCTGTCTGCAGAGCCCACTCTAAACTTCTTCCTGTCCTAGCCCTGGCAAAAGAGAACCTGTTAGCAGAGAAGTTGTGTGATTTGGTAGGAACATCATAGGCTTGAATGGGGGTGGGGCAGGCAACGGGATAGGCCCCTCCCTATGAATAGTGGTCTTGATTGTGCCTGAAGTGATGTTGCCTCTGTGTTTCTCCCCTTGCAGCTGGGACCTGGCAGACCCCTGCCCACCTTCCCCACCTCAGAATGCACATCGGATGTAGAACCAGACACCCGGGAAATGGTTCGAGCCCAGAATAAGAAGAAGAAAAAGTCTGGAGGCTTCCAGTCCATGGGTGGGTGAGCGAGCTGGGCATGTAGGGACTTTAGGGAGCAGCAGGGGATCACCACACCCTCTGATCTCAGTTACGGATGTCCCCTCTAGGCCCAGCACTGTGGCAGGTGTCAGATAGATAGAAAGAGCAGACAAGGTGTCAGGGCCTTCTCATAGGGTCACCAAGCTTGACATAGGAGAGAACAGTTAGTGCAAGCCTGGGGAAAGATACTGGTGGTGCAGGAATACACTAAGACAGTCAGGGATTTACTGGTCACTTTTCAAGGGGAGGGAAAAGATAGGATGGTGAGTGGTATTGGGACATCTGGCTAGCCGGAAATAATGCTGAACTCTCTCGTTCTTTACAAATGGTAGCAGTTGGAGCAAGGATTTAGTGTAAATATCTATATGAGTATTTGTATAATCTTAGAAAGGAAAAGAAGACATTTTTAAGTGTGACCTAAGCACCATTTGAATTTTTTTTTTTTTTTTTTTTTTTTGAGGCAGATTCTTACTTTTTTGCCCTTGGTAAAGGGCTGTGGCATCACAGCTCACAGCAACCTCAAACTCTCAGGCTTAAGCAATTCATTTGCCTAAACCTCCCAAGTAGCTAAGACTACAGGCGCCCACCACAACACCTGGCTGTTTTTAGAGATGGAGTCTCCTTCTTGCTCAGGCTGGTCTTGAACTTGTGAGCTCAGGAAGTCCACCTACCTTGGTCTCTCAGAGTGCTAGGATTACAGATGTGAGCCACCATGCTTGGCCTCATTTGAATTTTTCTTTTTCTTTTAGAGACAGAGTTTTACTTTGTTGCCCTCAGCAGAGTGCTGTGGTGTCCTCCAGCTCTTGGGCTTAGCCATTCTCTTGCCTCAGCCTCCCGAGTAGCTGGGACTATAGGCGCTCGCCACAATGCCCAGCTATTTTTTTTTTATTGCAGTTTGGCCAGGGCCAGGTTCGAAACAATCACCTTCAGTATATGGGGCCCGTGCCCTATTCACTGAGCCACAGGTGCCACCCTTTAATTTTTTTTTATTAGACATATGTATGGGGCAGCACCCATAGCTCAGTGGGTAGGGCGCTGGCTGGTGGGTTCAAACCCGGCCTGGGCCAGCTAAACAACAATGACAACTGCAACAAAAAAATAGCCAGGCATTGTGGCAAGCACCTGTAGTCCCAGCTACCTGGGAGGCTGAGGCAAGAGAATCACTTAAGCCCAAGAATCGGAGGTTGCTGTGAGCTGTGATGCCATGGCATTCTACCAAGGGTAACATAGTGAGACTCTGTCTCAAAAAAAAAAAAAAAAAAAATTAGACATGTGTATGTTAATCTAATGTAAATGCTGGGAATATATTTGCAACCTATGGGATAGACAAAGGATTAATAATTCTAATATACAAAGAGCTCTTACAAATCTATAAGAAAAAGACTGACACCGTGATACAGAATTGGGGGAAGAAAATGAATTGTCTTTTCACAAGTGGAATCTAAACAGCCAGTTAGTACATGTATATATACAAGGTGTGAAACTTAATCAGTCATCAAAGAAAAATAAGTAACAACATTTCTACATCTCTATGTAAATATTTTTTGACTTTCTGTACCAGGAAGATAAGTGATTGACCAAAAAGCAACTGAAACTTGGTGCTTTTCTATCTCTAGGCCTTCTACTTACCCTTATCTCCAGGCATCCAAGTCATATTCAGTCCTGAAAGGCCACCCCCCCCCCCACCTTTTAGAATCATGTGTGTCACTTTTCAACACCCACACCTGCACCTGTCACAGGCCCTTGTCACCTAACATCTTTTTTTTTTTTTAATTATTGAGAATTTTGAACATTCAAAAAAGAATAGAATACAGTGAGTCTCCACGTACCTAACTCCTATCTCCAATACACTTTAATAGTCTTGATTTAGCCACACTCCTGTCCTGGTTGATCCTGAAGTACCCAGACATCCTGTCGTGTCTGTAAATACTTCACATAACCTCTAAGGGGTGCAGGACCCTACCACACCTAAAACTAACACAACTTCTCAGTGTCATCTAAGACCCCATCAGAGGTCCCTCATTGTCTCATGACATTAAGAATAGACACAGAAAACAAACAAACAAACAAAAAGAATAGACACAGGCTCGGCACCTGTGGCTCAAGCGGCTAAGGTGCCAGCCACATACACCTAAGCTGGTGGGTTCAAATCCCTCCCAGGCCCGCCAAACAACAATGACAGCTGCAACCAAAAAATAACCGGGCATTGTGGCAGGTGCCTGTAGTCCCATTTACTTGGGAGGCGGAGGCGGGAGAATCCCTTGAGCCCAGGGGTTGGAGGTTGCTGTGAGCTATGATGCCACAGCACTCTACCCAGGGTGACAGCTTGAGGCTCTGTCTCAAAAACAAACAAACAAACAAAAGAGTGGACACAAAACGGCAGCCAAATAGGACTCACGCAGTTGATACACTTGTCTCTTAAGTCTCATTTGAGTTTTCAGTTTCTGCTTTATCAATTTTCTTTTTTCTCTTTGCCATGTATTTGTTGACAAAGCAGTCGTTTGTCCTGTGAAGTTTCTTGTGGTGTGGTGCTATGGGGGTCCCCAGCTCCTGACCCTTCCCATGTCTCCCCCAGGCTTGAGCTACCCAGTGTTCAAAGGCATCATGAAGAAGGGCTACAAGGTACCCACGCCCATCCAGAGGAAGGTGAGAGAAAAATGAAAAAAAAAAACACACACACACACACAAAAAAAAACCCAAACAGAGGAAGGTGGGGGCAGTGAGGGGAGAGAGGTGACTTGGCCCTCCTGTCTGGTTCTGAATGGACCCCCCTTGTCCCAGCTGTCCCGCCCATTGCCCCCTTTACTCTAGCTGAAGTCTTCTGCCATGCGCTATTTCACAGGTGGAAAGAGTTGGGCCCACTGCTGGGCTTCCACACAGGCAGCTCACAGGTACCCTGTAATTTGGCGCTCCTGGTTATTGTCCTCAGATGTTTAGCCAAGTGGGAGGCAGCATGTCTCTGAGGTCCTAAGGAGAAGGATTAGGCAGGGAGGTAGCATCTGGTTCACCCTGAAGAAAGATGTTTCAATATTGCAGAGTTGGGGGTAGTGAGCTGTACATCCCCAGAGGCATGCAAACAGGCTCTTATGAGAATAGGCAAGAACGGGATCAGGGCTGGGTGATAGGCCCCTGCCATTCACTGAGATCCCCTAGCATTCCCACTTCCCACCCAGGGCCTTGAAGCTCTGGCTCATGTGGTGTTTGGGTGCTAGAGCTGAGCCCCAGCCTCTATGCTTGTGCCTCTCCAGACCATCCCAGTGATCCTGGATGGCAAGGACGTGGTGGCTATGGCCCGGACGGGCAGTGGCAAGACAGCCTGCTTCCTCCTCCCCATGTTTGAGCGGCTCAAGACCCGCAGTGCCCAGACTGGAGCCCGTGCCCTCATCCTCTCACCTACCCGAGAACTAGCCCTGCAGACCATGAAGTTCACCAAAGAGGTGTGTCTGGGCCGGGGTGGCAGGCATTGGGGCTGCTTTAGTACCAGGAAGGGAGGGTGTGAGTGGGCTGAGTCATTTCACTCTCACCCTCTCTCAATCAGTTTCTCTCTCTCTCCACAGCTGGGCAAGTTCACTGGCCTCAAGACTGCTCTGATCCTGGGCGGGGACAAGTAAGGGCTCCCTTACCTCATACCATGGTCACCACCATATCCACATGTCCCAGAAACATTAGACTGGTTGATTATTAACCAAAGTAATGTCTTTGCACATTAAAAAAAAAAAAACCTAGTACAGGGAAACATGCAATAAAATATTGAAATAAATTGCCCACGGAAGCATTGTCCCTCAGACAGAAATTCTGGTACTCCTGAAATAAAACTGTTGGCTCATAGGGTCAATTAAATGCATAGCATGGGTGAATATGTTTTAATATGCCTAACTGCATGTTGTTTAAAAGAAGAATGTGCAAAAATCAAGGAAAGTTTGTATTCAGTTCAAATTTGTAAGATGTATAATTTCCTGAAGTGTTCGTGCCATCCTCCCAGGTAGCATTTGCCACATCTGTTTTACAGATGAGCAAACTGAGGAAGTGATAGGCTTAGAGCCAGGCAGTGATTCCATATTCAAGTTGGGATTGAATCTAGTCTCCTGGCTGACCCGATTCCCTATCTCAAAGTTTCTCTCTCAAAGGGCAGCCCTAGTGCCACTGTTAGGTCTAGGCGAGGTGGCTCACGCCTGTAATCTCAGTACTCTGGGAAGCTGAGGTGGCTGGATTGCTTGAGCTCACGAGTTCGAGACCAGCCTGAGCAAAAGTGAAACCCCATCTCTTTAAAAAAAAAAAAAAACATAAACTAACGGGGCATTGTGGTGAGCACCTGTAGTCCCAGCTACTTGGGAGGCTAAGGCAAGAGAATCACTTGGGCCCAAGAGTTTGTGGTTGCTGTGAGGTATGACACCATAGCACTCTACCGGGGGCAAGAAAATGAGACTCTGACTCAAAAAAACAAAACAAACAAACAAACAAAAAACTAGCCCTGGTGATGCCCGTAGCTCAGGGGGTAGGGCACCGGCCACATACACTGAGGCTGGCGGTTCGAACCCAGCCCGAGCCAGCTAAAACAACAATGACAACTGCAACAACCAAAAAATAGCCAGGTGTTGTGGCGGTTGCCTGTAGTTTCCGCTACTTGGGAGGTTGAGGCAAGGGAATTGCTTAAGCCCAAGAGTTTGAGGTTGCTGTGAGCTCTGATGCCATGGCACCAAGGGTAACAAAGTGAGACTCCATCTCAAAACAAAAACAAAGCAAACAAAAATCACTCTTGATTCTCAGAGTTTGCTTTTCAGTGCTTTTATCTACATTGTAATTTATTAACTCAATAGTTTGGGGTTGTCAGAGCCCCCTAGGGAGTCCTGGCCCAGGCTTCTGGGTCCTACAGGTGTTCAAAGTATGTTTCAGAGGACTAAAGTTAGGGAGGATGTTTTAAAGTTTTAAAGACAAGAACACAGAGATCCAGGGAACTTGGGTTCTATTTGGAGCTGGCAGTTGCAGGGTTAATTGCTAGCTGGCATTGTTGGTGAAAGGCAGCTTTATTTCTACCTGGAACAACAAAGGAAACAAGGTGGTTTCAGTGGTTTGAGCCTATCTGCTTGGGGAATTCTTTGTTGTAGCAATTTTTTTGTGTGTTTCAACTTAAGCCTTTTGTCAAAGCAACCTCCTATCTCTGAGGTAATAGCCTTTCCTCAGTTACTGTCTATATTCTTGAAGATGAAGTGTGGGACCTTATCTGGGCATTTGATTATGGGAAGGGAGAGAACTAAAGAGACCTGTTTAAACTAATCCTTCCTTCCTTCCCTAGAATGGAAGACCAGTTTGCAGCCCTGCATGAAAATCCTGACATGTGAGTTTGTGCATTGGGAGTGATGCTTTGGCGTCCCTTCCTCTTGTCTGGTGAAGGGTGAGAAGGCTATGGGGCTATGGTGGTGGCCTTGGCCCTGGAGTTACCTAGCCTATGCATGCCCTTCCAGAATCATTGCCACACCTGGGCGGTTGGTGCATGTCGCTGTGGAGATGAACCTGAAGCTGCAGAGTGTAGAATACGTGGTATTTGATGAAGCAGACCGGTAAGGCTACAGTCAGCGCTGAGTACTTATGTCAGTGTCTCTAAGACTGGGAAGGCTGAGGGAGGGAAAGCCAGCAAGGGGAAGGTTCCAAGTGTAGACTGTAGACCACAAGCAATGCTGGAGCTCTTCTCTTAGACTCCCTGACTATTATTTTTAATTTCCACTGTTGGTGAAAGGCAGCTTTGTTGTTACCTGGAGCAACAGAGGGAATAAGGTAGGTGCTGTGGTTTGAGCCTGTCTGGTTGGGGGATTCTTTGTTATAACAATTTTTTTGTATGTTTCAACTTAAGGCTCTTGTCATGACAATGCCTTTGCCTCCAATCTCTGTAATAGCCTTTCCTCAGCTATAGTCTCTATTCTTGTGGATGAGGTGTGAGACTTCAACCGGGTATTTTTTTATTTTTTATTTTTTTTTAGAGGCAGAGTCTCACTTTATTGCCCTCCGTAGAGTGCTATGGCCTCACAGCTCACAGCAATCTCCAACTCCTGGGTTTAGGTGATTCTCTTGCCTCGGCCTCCTGAGTAGCTGGGACTACAGGCACCCACCACAACGCCCTGCTATTTTTGTTGTTGTTGTTGCAGTTTGAACGGGGCTGGGTTTGAACCTGCCACCCTCAGTATATGGGGCGGGCACCCTACCTGCTGAGCCACAGGTACTGCCTGGGGGTATTGCAAACAGCAATAAAACAACTAGCATGTGATTTCAAAGTTTTTTTGGGTTTTTTTTTTTTTTTCATTAAAAAAAATTATTTTTTAATTTTTCTTTGTTTTTGAAACAGAGTCTCACTGTGTCACCCTTGGTAGAATGCCGTGTCATCACAGCTCACAGCAACCTCCAACTCTTGGGCTTAAGCAATTCTCTTGCCCCAACCTCCCAAGTAGCTGGGACTACAGGTGCCCGCCACAGCCTGGCTATTTTTTTGTTGTAGTTCTCATTGTTTAGCAGGCTAGGCCTGTTGGAACCCACCAGTGCAGGTACATGTGGCCAGTGCCCCAACCACTGAGCTATGAGCGCCAAGCCAAAATTTTCATTTTTTTCAAAGAGGTTTCTTAATTTGTTTTTTTAAACCATGAAGTTGAGAGCATGGACTCAGCAGCCAGATAGGAGTGAGCTCAAATTCTATCCCTGCTACTTCAGCTCCGTGAACTTGGGCAAACCACCAAGGTGCTCAGGGCTCCTCTGTAGTTGAGCACTGGTTGCCGCCACCACAAAGTAGGGATAAAATAGCATGAACCACACCGGATCTGTGAGGACCAAAGACCTACGAAGTACTTAACATGCTTAGCACAGAGTGAGGTCTGTAATGGTTTTATTTCAACATGAGTAGGTAAGAAACAACTGAGAGGACAGATTCTTGACTTCAAGATCATTGTCACTCATGAAGTTATGAGTGGAGTGAAAGAAGTACATGAGGCATGTGGCAGGCATCTTGTGATCAGGGACAACTGAGGTTGAAGCTCCTTGGGGTTGATACCCCATTCTTATTCAATCCTGCCCCCCTGCCTTCTGCCCTCCCAGACTCTTTGAAATGGGGTTTGCAGAGCAGCTGCAGGAAATCATCGCCCGCCTCCCAGAGGGCCACCAGACGGTGCTGTTCTCTGCCACACTGCCCAAACTACTGGTGGAGTTCGCCCGGGCTGGTGAGTGGGGGTGGGGGAGAGCCTAGTAGGGGTGGAGAGCCCCTCTGGTGGCTGCACACGGAACTGCAGCTCCAAGATCCCCTGTGGGCAGTGCTGGTTCCCACAAGAGAGGCCCAATGGTGTCTTCCCCAGTCCCCGCGTCTCGGTAACCCCGCCCAACCTTCCGCATGCCTCCCGCAGGCCTCACGGAACCCGTGCTCATCCGGCTAGATGTGGATGCCAAGCTCAATGAGCAGCTCAAGGTGAGGCTGCATCTGTCACTCTGTCCTAGCCTATATGTCCAGATGGGCCCTCAAGGCCCTTGGCCAGGGACCCTGTGAGCCAATCCGTGTGTCCCTCTCCCCAAAGACCTCCTTCTTCTTGGTGCGCGAGGACACCAAGGCTGCTGTGCTGCTCTATCTGCTGCGCAACGTGGTGCGGCCCCAGGACCAGACCGTGGTGTTTGTGGCCACAAAGCATCACGCGGAATATCTCACAGAGGTGAGCAGGGCTCTACGCCAATAGGGCTGGGGCCTCTCCTGTGGGGACCAAGTGGTTCAGTCTGCAGCCACCAGAGCGCAGCACTGGAGCAAAACATGGAACTGCAGGGCTCAAGTCCTTCAACTTTTTATTAGGAAAAACTTAAGACACATACTAACATCAGAGAATAGTTATAATGAACTCCTGAGCACTTGTTATCTACATGTAACTGTTGCCAACTCATGACCAGTCTTGATTACCTATTATTTTCCCTTCTATCTAAGTCTTCTGAAGACCTTCTTTCCTAGCCACACTATCATTTTCCTGTAAATTTTCACTGTTCAATGTGTTAGACTTTTTTTTTTCTTGAGACAGAGTCTCACTCTGTTGCCCTGGGTAGAGTGCCCTGGCACCATAGTACATAGCAACCTCAAACTACTAGGCTGGAGCAATCTTCTTGCCTCAGCCTCCTGAGTAGCTGAGACTACAACTGCGTACCACAATGCCTGGCTACATTTTCTATTTTTAGTAGATCAGACCACTTGCTCAATCTGATTTAAACTCCTTGAGCTCAGGGGATCCACCCATCTTGGCCTCCCAGAGGTGCTGGGATTACAGGTATGAGCCACTGAATCCAGCCCAGTGTATTTGAAGTTTTAAAATTGAGACATAACTTACATTCAGTAAAAGCTATATAAAATGCCCTTGTTATATGTGAGCAACATGACCCCTGGCTGGATCAAAACATGGGGGGCCCAGTGCCTTGGCAACCCTTAGAGTCCTAGGAGCCACTCCTGGGGACGTGGCTCACTGGGATCATGCACTGTTAAGCGAACACATACTTAACAGCGCTTCCTCTGTACAACTGGTAGGATCACTGGTGAACAAAACCAAAATAGTAATTTTTTTTTTTTTTGCAGTTTTTGGCTGGGGCTGGGCTTGAACCCGTCATCCTCGGTATAGGGGGCTGGCGCCCTACTCCTTGAGCCACAGGTGCCGCCCTCAAAATAGTAATTTTTAAATAGTAAATTTTAAAGATGAGTTAACCCTTCCACAGCCCGTCCTATATTCCAGGCTGTGTTCCCAGTGTATTAACTCATTTAATTCGCATAACAGTTACAAAGAAGGAGCAATTATTCTCTTCATTCTACACATGAGGAAATCAAGGCACACAGAGAGGTTTGGTAACCTGACCAAGGTCACACAGCTTGTTAGTGACAGAGTTAGGATGAGGTTTGTGTCCTGGGGTGACACTTGAGCACATATCACCTCCTTTGATACTCAGACAACCCTACAGAGAGGTGAGAGGTGACATAAGCCCCAGTTATCTCAATGAAGATACCAAAATGGGGTTACGCAGCAGAGCTGGGATTCCAAGCAAGAGTGCCAGACTCCAGAACCAATTATCTCATCTCTGCATCATGTCATCCCACCCTCCCTGCCATGGCCTGGCCTCTTTTTCTCCTCCAAGTCTTCTCACATCCTTTCCCTCCAATCTTTACTCTGAGCAGCTGCTAATGGCCCAGCACGTGAGCTGTAGTCACATCTACAGTGCCCTGGACCAGACAGCCCGCAAGATCAACCTTGCCAAGTTCACACACGGCAAGTGCTCCACCCTCATTGTGACTGACCTGGCTGCCCGGGGGCTGGACATCCCACTGCTGGACAACGTCATCAACTACAGCTTCCCTGCCAAGGGCAAACTCTTCTTGCACCGTGTGGGTAAGGACCTGGGGCTAGTCAGGATGTGGGCTGGGGCTCCAGGTCTCAGTGGGAGCCAAGGGCACAGGGCTTGACTCCTGCCACTATACGTGGGGAAACCAAGGCCCAGGGAAGGACTGATAAATTAAAATCCATGGGGGATGTGCCCTGGGCTTGATCCTAATGATGGCCCTACAGCACTGCATAGGTGATCTTCCCTCTCTTTCTGTGTTCCCCAGTCCTGGGTTTTATCTGTTGCTTTCTCACTGTGATACTTGACAAAGTGGGCCCTCAGCCTCCTCTTTCCTGCAGTCCTCTCCCCGAAATTCTCTAGCTTTTCTCCTGGATGCCTTTGCAACTTTTAAGTACCTGCCTCCTGCCTCTTGTTCCATCAGCTCCAGATGGCACCCTCTGCCTTTCCTGCTTTGTCACATCAGGGTGTTGAGCCCCTGCCTTTCCCTCAGCACTCACAGGCCAACATACTCCATTTATTTAATTAATTTTTAATTTTTTTTTTCTTTTTTTTTTTTGAGACAGAGTCTCACAGCAACCTCAAACTCCTGGGCTCAAGTGATTCTCTCTCTCCTTTTTTTTTAAATAGTTTTTGGCTGGGGCCGGGTTTGAACCCACCACCTCCGGTATATTGGGCCAGCGCCCTGCTTCTTTGAGCATCAGCCTCCCAAGTAGCTGGAACTACAGGCACAACACCTAGCTATTTTTAGAGATGGTGTCTTGCTGTCTTTAGAGATGGCTCAGGCTGGTCTTAAACCGCTGAGCTCAGGCAGTCCACTTCCGTCAGCCTCCCAGAATGCTAGGATTACAGACTTTATTTATTTATTTTTATTTTTTGCAGTTTTTGGCCTAGTCTGGGTTTGAACCCATTACCTCCGGTATATGGGGCCAGCGCCCTACTCCTTTGAACCACAGGCGCCACCCTACAGGCTTAATTTTTTATATTTCTAGAGACATAGTCTTGCTCTGTTGCCCAGGCTGGTACAATTATAGTTCACTGAGGCCCCTAACTCCTGGACTCAAGTGATCCTCCTGCCTCAGCCTCCCAAGTAGCTGGGACTATAGGTGTGTACCATCCTATCTGGCTATTTTTTTTTTTTTTTAGAGATGGGATTTCACAGTGTCAGTCACATCAGTCTTGAACTCCTGACTTGAAGTGATTTTCCCACCTCAGCCTCCCAGAGTGCTGGGATTATAGATGTGAGCTACTGCACCTGGCCTTTTAACTTTTTTTTTTATTACAAAGGTAATAGGATTTTAACATGAACTTTGGGGGATACAGATCAACTCATAACATATTCATTGTAGGAAAACGGGAAAGACAACGGGAAGCACCCAGAGGACAGTAAGTCACCCGGCCTTCGCTAATGATTGGGACAGCTCAAGTTCTGGTGTCAGGCTCTGGTCCAAGCGTTTACTTGTAGCACTCTGCGCAGTGGGCACTGTCAAGCATCAGCTCCATTTTTCAGATGAGAAAACTGAGGCCAAGAGAGGTTGACTAACTAGACAGGTGTCACATATAGGTTGCTAAGTGGGGAGGCCAGGATTGGAACCTGAATACAGATGGTCCCTGACTTAATGGTCCAATTTATGATACTTTGACTTATAATGGTGCTCACACAGCCACTCTCCTTTTTACTTTCAGTACAGCATTCATTAAGCTTCGTAAGATATTCAGTACTTTATTATAAATACAAGCTTTGTGGTGGATGATTTTGCCCAGCTGTATGCTAGTGTAAGTGTGCTGAGTACATTTAAGGTAGGCACTGCTAACCTATGGTGTGCAGTAGGCTTAGGTGCGTTAAGTGGGTTTTGTACTTATGGTGGGTTTGTTGAGACATAGTCTCATAGTAAGTCTGTGAGGCCCATCGGAAGTCGAGGAGCATCTATTGTCTCATTTTAGAGACCACTATCCCCCATTTCTCTCTGATGACATGACCCTTATTTTGGTGTATGTCCTTTTCCACCTTCTAATTTTTCTTTTTTCTTTTCATAGTGGTAAAACATACATAACATTTTTAGCCATTTTCAAGTGTACAGTTCCGTGGCATTAAGTATATTTACTTTGCTGTGTAACTGTCACCACCATCCATTCCCAGAACTTTTTCATCATTCCTAATCCAAACTCTCCTCATTAAACAGTGACTCCCTCAGCTGCCCATAACCACTGTTCTACTTTCTTTGACTTCTACCTTATAAGTATGCATATCATGTTTGTAAATATAGGTAAATGAGGTAGGTGTATGAGAGAAAAACTGGTGGACAAGGTTTCTTTGAGTTGCTCTGCCTATGATAGAGCATCATTGAATATGAATATTCGGGCTGCCCAGGGCAAGGTGGAAGAACATCTAGAGAGTAGAGTTCTCTGCCCTGCCACCCTCTGGACAGGGCTCATGGTGGTCTCCATCTGGGTCTCCAGACTCGGAGCTTGGGGAATACATTTCCCTTTGGGTACCATCCGTTGTCTCCTACTTTGTTACTCTATGGAGGGCTAGTTCTGCATGTCCCCAGAGAGGTCCCCAGGAGCCCCCCAAGGGGAATTTCTCATGTGCCACATGACTAACAGGGCAAATCAGACAACCTCAAGTGAAATTTCCAAATGTTGCAACACTTTATTTCCCAAGATACAGTTACAAACCAAAATGTAACAATATGTATGAATTTACTTAACAGAAAAGCAGAGAGCCAGGGTGTGGTGACTCATGCCTGTATTCCTAGCAATTTGGGAGGCTGAGGCAGGTAGATTTCTTTCTTCAGCTCAGGAGTTTGAGACCAACCTGAGCAAGAGTGAGACCCTGGCTCTACTAAAAAAATACAAAAACTAGTCGGGTATCATGGTGGGTGCCTGTAGTCCCAGCTGCTTGGAGGCTGAGGCAAGAGAATCACTTAAGCCCAAGAGTTTGAGGTTGCTGTGAGCTATGACAGTACAGCACTCTACTCTGTCTAAAAGCAAAAACTCAGAAAATTGGGACCACAATGGCTGTTCTTTTTATAGCCTGCTTTTTTTTTCCAGGAAGAGATCTCTTGTGAGTGTCAATACTTTATTTTGGTGTAAAGACGGGAAGCTGGAAAATACACTGTATTTAAAATTTTCTTGGTTCCCCCTCACAATGTGAACCCCCCCCCCAGTGCTAATCTGTTCAAACTCAAATACTTAAAAATTACAGCAGCCAAACAAAAGCACAGAAAATAGAAATTCAGATGGAGAAGGTAGCCTGGGCCAGTAGAGTCACTTGGTATAGACAATTGAAGTACTGAACAGGAGCTTCTGTTTCTGTTTTTTTCTTTTCTTCCCTCCTTTCTCTTC
>CAUYPK010136784.1:0-15161 GCA_963574355.1 Loris lydekkerianus | reverse complement strand
CAAATTAAAACTCAGAGTTAGAGGTTAGAAGTCAATTTTTTCAGGCAAACAGAATTCAGGAGAAAAGAGGGGTTGCAATCTTATTTTCAGATACATGTGGATTTAAAGCAACTAAAGTCAAAAAAGACAAAGATGGTCACTATAAAATTACAGTAAGAAGAATTCTTACAGTAATTCTATTTCAAATTCTTTTGGAATTCAAATTCCAAAAAAATTCTATTCTATTTCAATTCTAAATATTTATGCACCCAACTTAAATGCTCCTAAGTCAGAAATGATGGGGGAGGAGGTGTCCTGGCCAGACTCGTCTCACTCTGCCTTGATTCCAGAGCTTCCCAGAGGAAGCTGATCTGGGAACGGCAAGTAGCGCTCATGGGGGTGATGATTCCCTGAAGAACTGAACTGCATCAATAATAATATCTGAAGAAATAAAAATCAAGTACTGCAATGGAAAAAATTAACCTGAAGTAGAGAATAGGACCTTTGTTCAAGACCATGATAGTGCAAAGAGTTATGATACATTTGAAGATGTAAAACCAAAAAGTAAACCCAAAATCTACTGAAAGAAATTCCTATTTCTATTAAGTTATGTTTTATTTAAGGTTGACCAGAGTCACTTTTAAGATGATAATTTCTGAGATTTTTACTTTAAAGAAAACATGGGTTCCCAGAACAGGGGCTCACCCCTGTAATCTCAACACTCTAGGGGGGTCAAAGCAGGAGGATCACTTCAGGCCCAGAGTTTGAGATCAGCCTGAGCATGAGAAAGACCCTATCTCTGCTAAAAATAGAAAAATTAGCTAGATGTGATAGCAGGCATTTGCAATCCCAGATACTTGGGAGGCTGAGGCAGAAGGATTGTTTGAGCCTGGGAGTTTGAAGTTGCTGTGAGCTGTGATGATGACTCCACTGAACTCCAGCCCAGGCAAAACCCTGTCTCAAAGGGTTGGGAGGTATTTTAAAGTAATTGTTTCTTGCCAGTCATTCTTCTCCACAAATTTCTAAATTTCACAATGATAAATAACAATTTAAATGTAGAACACAAATGTCTTAACAATAACTAAGAAAATACTGTGAAGGCTATGTTAATCAGTTAGATGAAAATATTACAAATTGTATATAAAACCAGCACATTATACTCCATGATTGCATTAATGGACACAGCTATGATTTAATAATAAAAAAAGAAGAAGAAATAAATAAATAACAAAGTACACCTCCTTTCATGCCCTTTCATCCACCTTTAATCACCTTTAAAAATCTACACAAATGTAAAGTATAATGCCAGCTTTTGAAGTGCACATGCTACTAGTTAAAGAATAAAAGAATCTTGGGAATAGTTTTCAAGCTGGAGCAGGGAAGCTTGAGTTTGTGCCCCAACACTCATGCTTTGAATAACCCTTATGACACACAATCACTTACACATCAAAGGTGTAAATAGTATCTTCTTCAATATTTATTATGAACATGAAGCGAGATAGGATTTGAAACTGTAAAAAGCCATTCACAGATAAGGAACTACTGTGACCCATTACTGAAAGGTAGTTTACTTTATTCATTTATTTCTTTTAGTTATCATGTAACTAAACGAGCGTGTCACATCCATATGACAAAATATTTGAAATTTTTAACCTTTCTGACAATAACTTTTCTGTTATCAAAATATCAAAAGACACAATATCCAGGGCACAAGCCACACAAAAGAAACATATTGTTTGTTCCAGTGAGAGACGATCCCAGTGGCCTGGTCAGGGCTATACACTGGACCACGGGACCACACTCCCTGAGTTGGTCTGGAAGCATGGCACAGGCTTCCTTGTCCTCACTCACCGTGCTGTAGAAAACACTCAACACTTCCAGCCTCACTTCATTACCTCCCAATCCAAGGATGAACAGAGCCCCGGAGAATAGCCCTTCATGGATTTAGTGGGATTATGTGCTTCCCAAGAAGATGGGGGATCATTGGGACTGTGAAAGAGTAGAAAACCCACTGACATCAAATGACAAAGATGAATGTGAGGGAGAGGTGATCTCTAACAGGAAGCTGGAGGTGCAATCACCGAGAGTGAATACTTAACGGCAAAACAGCCAGTGTCCACTAGAACCCTCTGCCTGTGTGTGGGTCATTACAAAAGTTTGAGATACTCAAAATCAAGAGACGTTAACTCCATGTGGACAGAAACAAACATAACCCTCCCAGCAACACTGATAAGTGAAGCAAGCTAAAATTTGCATGGGTGAATCAGAAAGGACGCTGTCGACTGGTTCTTGAAAGTGGAAAATGGACCGAAAGACAGTCTATCTCAAAACTTTCATGGTGAAAGCAAATTGGATGAGAGCCATCTTATTGGTCTCTGAGAAAAAATGGCAGTTCCTAGAATGTCCTGGGATTCCTGGAGGCACCTGCAGCCCATATTCACCCAGAGGCATATCCTACAGCTGGTTTTCATATCACCCTCTGCTCCCCTCTGCTTCCTGTGTCTTAATAGCCTTATATTTCCATGCCCTTTCATGCCTTTCCAGGGTTAGCTCTGCTCACAACTCCTTTCTATCAGATGCTGAAGCAAGTACTGGTCTTCCTGAATACCCCTCCGTGACTAAGGGTAAACCAGGACAGTTATATTTAATCATCCTTCTGAAACTGGAACACTGAAAAAAAACAAAAAAACAACAAAATACATATGCCAAGAGCCTTTTAAATATCCATAAAGGGAGAGTATTAATTTGCAGTCTGGAGACCCTCCTGGAGGTGAGTTTTGCCAGCCCCGGTCTGGATAGCACAACTGCTCGTAGCCCTCACACTCATCAGGTGGGCCGCGCCTGCCTTTCTATTCTCATCACTGGGACTCCTTTCCCACCTTTCTCTACCTGGCTAATTACTTGTGTCTCTTCCACACTCGAGGTAGCTTTTCCTCTCTTTACTCCTCTATTATTTATGCACACCTCTCTTCACAATTACTGCATTACCCTGACATTTTTTGTTTTGAGGTCAGTCTCCACCGCTATGCAGTTGTCATTTGTACCTCGTAGCATAGTGACTGACAGTTCACAGTCATGCTCTGGCTGAAATATCCATTTATTGATTCATCCACTGTCACCATTTCAGCCCTGCTTGGAGGTGTCCTGACATTCTGACTGGTTGGAGCACTGCAAATTATACCTGCAACCCACCAATGTGTGATAAAAGGCCCTGGTGAGGTTTCCTCCTTATGAAACACATTCATGAGTAATTTACAGAGAGAAGATGTAATAATAAACATGAGTTTTTTAATATTCAGAATTATCCTTTAAAATATTTTACGGGGAAGAAGTAAATAAGGAGACAGAGGGGGAAGCAGGCAGAGGAGGAGGAAACAGGAAAGAGAGAGAAAGAATAGCATAAGAGAAGAGAAAGAAGACCCAAGTAGGATTTTTTGAAAAATTGACATTTTAGAGTGGTTGCACACATTTTAACACTGTTTATTTGAAAGTAAAACTAAGATGAAATTATCTCAACAATGACAAATGAGAACCATAAATTATCCACATTTCCAACATTCAGACCTCGTCGTGAGTGTCTGTAAGTGATTCGTATGCTGTACAGCAAGCATGCTCCGTTGGGTACAATTATATGATTGTTTATTGAATAATTGCTCTCCCTGTCAAATGTTTGATTGAGTATTTGCCTGTTCCCTGTAATATTTTCACTGAGTAATTGTCTGCTGTGGGTAATACCTTCACTCAGTAATTGCTTGTTCTGAATAATATTTTCACTGAATCACTTCCCATTCAGCATATTTTATCGAACAATTTTCTTGTTGTGAGTCATGTTACTATAAGTTCACTGAAAATTACTTGCTGAATTACATATTTCCTTTTGTATTACTTGGAAACTAACTCTGTCTGCCCTGCACCTTGTCTGGACTGTTGAGAGATTGTATAACAATTTTCTTTCTCTAAATTGTTTTCTAGTGGCGTAGAACTTTGAAACTGCATCCTATGTTCAAGGCCAAATAAAATAAAATTTCTGTTTTTTATGAGAAAAAGCTTATTATAGAGGAAAAATGGGAAAAGTTAATAAATATTAGTGAAATAAGTGTGAAACCTGTGGACATCCTGTCCCCATGATTCATTTGAAAGTTTTTGAAATCAATTTTAATGAGACTTTAATATTTGTCACTTTGACAAATGTTAAGGGTTGGTGGATTATAAGTGCCTAGATATATTAAAATAGGGATCGGCACCTGTAGCTCAGCGGCTAGGGCACCAGCCACATACACCAGAGCTGGTAGGTTCGAATCCAGCCCAGGCCTGCCAAACAATAACAACCACAACCAAAAAATAGCCGGGAGTTGTGGTGGGCTCCTGTAGTCCCAGCTATTGGGAGACTGAGGCAAGAGAATCACTTGAGCCCAAGAGTTTGAGGTTGCTGTGAGCTGTGATGCCACTGCACTCTACCCAGGGCAACAGCTTGAGACTCTGCCTCAAAAAACAAACAAACAAAAAAGATATATAAAAATAGCACAATGCCATGGAAAAATAAGAGAATTTAAGTTGGAAGACCTGGCTTAAAATTATGGATGGATTTTTTTTTTTTTTTTTTTTTTGATCTTCAAGATCCTCATCTTTAAAGTATATCTGAAAGTATTTTCTTTCTTTATTCATGGAGTTAGTTAAGACAATGTACATAAAACTCTTTATATATGACAGCATCGTAGGCCCTAGTTGTTACAGCATTCTATATTATCCCCTATGAGCAGGTCTTATATTAAATTATCTTTTTGTGGCTTACATCCTTCACTAAGTCATAAGTTTCTTGACAATAAGAACCATCATCTTCATCTTCGTGCTCTCTAAATCTTAACCAGGCTATTTATACAGAAGACATTATTTATACCCCTATTAGCTAAAGGTTATCAACAAACTACAGAGTACAGTCTGTCCTTGGTATCTGTCGGTTCCACAGCTATGGGTTCAACCAACCCTGGAATGTTGTAATACTCAGGGAAAAATTGCATCTATACTGAACATGTATTTGTTCCCTATCCATATTTCCTATTCTTCCCTAAACGATACAATATAATAGGTATTTGCGCAGATTTACATTGCATCAGGTATTGTAAGTAATCTAAAGATGATTTAACGTATATAAGGAAATGTGTGTGGGTTATATGCAACTGCTATGCCATTTTACGAGAGGAACTAAAGCATCCGTTGATTTTGGTTATCCCTGGGAGGTCCTAGAACCAACATCTCATGGATACTGAGGGACAACTGTAAATGTGGGAAGGAAATAATCCAAGAGGCCAAACAACCCACGAGTGTCAGTGACCACTTCCCCTCCTTTTCCCATCTCTTTCCCTGTCCATCCCCCTTTCCCGGGAGTTTATTTGCTCATATTCAGTCTGGAGAGGGAACAGATAGCTTGCTGTTAATATCTTGGCACTAACTGTGCTTATGTTTTCAAATTTAAATGATCCAACAGATTACAAAAATTATAAAAAATAAAATTAAAAAGGATAAAAGCTGCATTGTAATGAAGTTCACCATATGCTGAGGCATAAATAGAAACCTGGAAGAAACTACAGGATCAAAGGAGTAGTGTCATAGGGTTTTCAGATAGAAATAATAATACTTATTTTCACAAAACAGATTTCTATTCTCAAAGTAAAGAGAGACAAGAAGAGATGAAAGGAGCTAGTAGTCTCATACTAGCAACTTATATACTGACATGTAGTATGTATATATTTGTATATATATATGTGTATATATATAATCTTTTCAGTATCAGTAGATCTATACGACTCCATAGTCAATGCATTTTCTACTAAATTCTGTTTTGTCATTCAGTTATATCATATGTCTGGTTAATTAATATTCAATCATATAGATATTTTTCCTTATATAGACTACTTCAGAATTTAAAAAAATGCATTCTTATCTCTTATAGTTGTCTGTGGGTTCAAGATTACATGAATGGAGCACATCATCACTATTTCCCACAAAGATATTTTTTAACTTTAGGGTATAGAAATCCAAACTTACAACCTTAAAAAGAACTATAATTCCTCTAGCTTAGGTATGATCCACTGATGCTTGGGCTTGGTCCAGGGTGAAGCCCGGCCCAGAGCTCCAGACTCTGTTGTACTAGAAGTCAGGGGCGCCCTTTCCCAAATACTCCTAATTCAGGGCAGAGAGTGCTATCACACAGCCCTTTCTTCTTGGAGATGGGTATGGCCATTGACTTCCTTGGGCCAATAAAGCATAAATAGAAAAGTAACACGGGTCTGTCTCTAAGCGACAGTGCCAGATTCCCAACCAGGTAGGAAGGGAAAGCCCAGGTCACTCACTTGTCTCTCACACTGATGCTAACTATAAAGCCTGAATGGAAATCAGGGAGCAGATCTTAGAGATCTCATTGGGGAAGAACAAAAGAATCTGAAGAGAGTGGGTCTAAATAGCCTTGGCACTGTGTGAAGTCCACTGAACTGGCAATGACTCAGCTTTTTTCCCCTCTACCTCCACCCAGACTGAAGACTGAAGTGAGCACTGTGGTACAAAGGGAGCTCGGGAGCCTCTGTCCAGCTCTGGCCTGCGGGGTCTACAGGGGAACTTTAAACAGTCAGCACAGGCATCCTTTCCTTTCTTCCTGGGTCTTTTTTTGCTCATTCTTTCATACTCCCCCTCCAGCCTAGACAGTGCCACTGTGGCAGTGACAGTGGCCAGTCATGGGAGTGACCAGAGTGACACTTCAGAGAGGGGACCCTCTCTGCTCCGGACAGAGGAGCTGAGACCCAGAACATGTGGGCCACCCCACTGTTTTCGTCCCTTCTCTGTCCTTTCCTGGATATCCTTCTGTGATATCTACAGTGAAAGGAAACCAGGAATTGTTTGAAATTTCCAACTTCATTAATAATAAAACTGTGCCGATGAGGACTATTTTAAATCTGTAAAGAAATAATTATGCAATATCATGCATTTAAAGTAAATTCAATGAACTTATAGTCTTTAAGTCATGAATACATTTCTTCCTTTAAAAATAAAATTGAACTTGTCATATTGGCCTTCTGAGTATATTAAACTTTAAAGTTATTCACCAGTCTTTACAGCTATGCATTTCACTCAAAAATGTGCTTACAACTTGTGGTTATCACCTGAAGAAGACAGTAACAAAGTAAACAGCATAAAAAACAGCAGACAGCTCAAATTCTTCACTGTACCATTTTCTAGGCTCTAGAAATAATATTTTATAAAACAAAGAGGCATTTTAACCTATATGAATTTACAGTGTGCATGTTTAATAAATTGATGTTTAGCCTGACCTGCTTTGTAAGATATTTGATCATGTTAAAAAAGGCTTGGGTGGGACATTTGACCTAATCACATACTACTATTTATTTAAATTTTTTTTTCTAAAACTCCTAAAAATGTAGTGACCAAGAATTGTGACAACCCAGCTTATGTAATATCTGCAATGATTGCTAGACATGCAATGTCTACTTTAAGGCTCATGATGACCAGGTTGGCGTTATGTGTTTGAATCAAGGACTTAATTTTTCATTCCTTTGTTATCTATTTTAATATCCTGATTATCAGAATGATGTTGACTCATGAATTACTTAAACAAAAAAAGGAGAAAGTAATTGTCATTCAGTAACAATAAGTTCCATCTTCTCTCTCGGGCAGAGCAGGCTCTGTTATGAATTCTCCTTCTTAAGGAAGGATGATGAATTGTTCTTTCTCCCCCCTACACATTCTCTAATAATGTTCCTCAAAACCTATTCCAGTAATATTTACTCAGAAATATTAACAATAAGAAATTGTGTGAGTTCTTTAATAAGTTCCTGGCTCTGTTATCATCATGAGAGACAATGGGCATCAAAATAGAGGTTTGAGGAACATTAGTCCCTAAATTGCTTGAGCCAGAAGTTTATTGCCATCAAATCTCTCAATTACCTTTATTTTAATATGTAAACCGTAAATCAGATCAGACAAGTGTTTTCTCTTTAAAATATCCACGTTAAAATATTTAGCAGTAAACACAGCCACAGTTTTTTGAGGAGCATTTTTATTTGTGTGAGTGACAAATGTCACAGGCATTGGGAGGTGTTGAGACACATCATGGTTTGCAAAAGAGATATGGTCAGTTATCTGATAAAACTCATCATGACTTCCTCTCTATGGTTCTTGGTCTACAAATAAGGTATTATTCAAAAAGATATGAAGGAGCTTAAGAGACTCCTTAAGGAGAAAATAGATTGGGGCAAAAAGCATGGAGTTAGTCAAACACAAAGAAAGGCTTTTAGGATTGAAATTAACTAGTCTGATGGAAATAGGCCTGAGAATAGAGATAAGGTTCTAAGACAAGCTTTATCCATTTCAGTCACATGCACAAAGCAGTCAGGGAGGACACAAGTTCCGACATAGTAAGATTAAATAAATAAAACGAAAAAAAAAAAAAAATAGTAGACTATAGGGAACAAAAGTGGGAGAGGTAATTCCAGCCTGACTTGAAAGACTGGCTCCCTGAAAAATTTTTTCTTTTTTTTTTTTTATAAAATCACAGCTGTGTACATTAATGCAATCATGGGGTACAATGTGCTGGTTTTATATACAATTTGAAATATTTTCAGACACATTAAAAAATGCTCATCATCCTTAATCATCAGAGAAATGTAAATCAAAACTACTTTGAGATATCATCTAACTCCAGTAAGATTAGCCCACATCACAAAATCACAAAACCAGAGATGTTGGCGTGGGTGTGGAGAAAAGGGAACACTTCTACACTGCTGGTGGGAATGCACACTAATGCAGTCCTTTTGGAAAGATGTTTGGAGAATACGTAGAGGTCTAAAAATAGACTGGCCATCCGACCCTACAATACCTCTACTAGGTAGATATCCAGAAGACCAAAAATCACATTACAACAAAGATATTTGTACCAGATTCCTGAAATTTTGATGAGCCTACCTGAAAGATGAAGGCTCAGATGAGTTACATAGGAGCACTTTATAAAACCCATGGGTTACACAGAAGAAAGGAAGATGCATGTGTGTTCATGGAAAGAACAAAACTTTATACCACAGGTGTTCAGAACAGCCAATGAATTTTTAATTCAGTGATTTTTCATGTCTTGTAATTTTGCATACCTTAAAGTGGTCCATGAATTTTGTTTACAGTTCTAAGCACTTTTTTAACTTACAATTTTTTCAAAAGTTTTTTTGCTGTATTTTTTTGAATCTGTGAACATTAACTAAACGTTTTCAGGCAAGTTTTTAAATTTACAATTTTATGTTCCACCAATTATGCATACTCTGCTCATTTAGCAATGATTTCATAAATTTTATATTTTTCTCTTCAGATTTTAGTTAATGTTTTCAAACGCTGGTTAATGTATTAGTTACTTTTCTGTATCCTGCAGTGTTTTTACCACTCATAAAACATGTAAATGGTTTTCTATTTTTACATTCTATTTTACATTTTCATTTAAAATTCATTTTCATCCAGTGATATCAATTTTAACTATTTAGCAATGTTTTTTATCATTTGTTGGTGTAGCTGCATTTATATTTAAGCAACAGTCCTCATTAAAAAATATAAGCCTGTGGCTCAGTGAGTGGGGCACCAGCTGCATATACCAAGGGTGGTAGGTTCAAACCCGCCCTGGCCAAACTGCAACAAAAAATAGACGGGTATTGTGGTGGGTGCCTGTAGTCCTAGCTACTCAGGAGGCTGAGGCAAGAGAATCACCTAAGCCCAAGAGCAGCAGGTTGCTGTGAGCTGTGATGCCACAGCACTCTACTGAGGGTGATAAAGTAAGACTCTGTCTCAAAAAAAAAAAAAAAAAAAAAGTAACCGACACTTGTAATGGGGAAAACAGCTGTTTTCATTGGATTTTTCTAAAATGGCATTAAGACTTCAAATAGCACTATTTTGCATATGAATAAAATAAAGTAAAATAAAATGATAAGCATATGTATAGATCATTAAAATTCGTAATCAGACTCATCACTACATTTTTCATCTATATTGCTTACACTAATGTAGTGTCAGAGCTATTTCCAAAATTTAGCAACCTGAACAAGGAATCATAGTTTAAAAGGATGTAAAATGAGTGATTTAAAATGCAACCCATTTGTTTCCACCGATTCAATATTTTAAAAATCTGCTCTTCCATCTTCCAGCTGTTTTCTTCAGCCTTCCATTATCTCATAATCAGAATGGTCCATACAAGTTTCAGTGATAACAACTGCAGCAGGAAAAGCTCTCAAGATTGCAGCAGTGAAGTCACAATGGTGAGATAAAAAAGAAATTACGGTCTTTGTATAAGATAGCCTTGGGTTCTGATGTCTGCTATGCCACATATTAGCTACCTGGCCTTGGAAGAATTTTCTTCCTCTGCAAAATGGGAGAAAAGGATCTTTGTTAGCATTGAATAAATAGCTCAAGTAAAATGCTAACACCCAGAATCCTATAAATGCTGATTCCTTTTCTTTTTCTTACTCTCTTTCAAGAAATAAATATATTAAACTCTACACAATTTAAACACTGTGGTATGGCCCTCATAGATACAAACAGGAATTAGATGGGATCTAACCAAGGTTACAGACCAGATGGGAAGGTTAAAAATATAAACCATCATTTTAAAAGGTAAACAGATAATCATTTGGGCTAACGACGTGCAATAGCAGTTTTTCCTTTGCGGTTGAGTTGGCCAATTGGTGAATGAAAGGTTTTATTTCCCATTTGACCAGCTCTGAGATCCCAGGTGAGAGGTAAGCTGGGCCTAGTAGCGGGCGGGATGTCCTGTTGGCAGGGAGGAGGTGGCACTGTCCAGGTGAGGGAGAGCTGGGAAGCTGAACAGAAGCCCCCTTCTGAACAAAAGTATAGCAAAACAAGACACTAAGCAGCGGTTCTCAACCTGTGGGTTGCAAACCCTTTGGACTATATTAAAGGCTTGTGGCATTAGGAAGATTGAGAACCACTGCCAGGAAAGGGCTGTACCCAAATAGTGGCCCAAAAGAACTAGTTTGAGGGGATCCTGGAACTAGTCGCAGGATGGAAGAGTCTCTCAAGGAAGGCTCACTAGCCTTCGTGCGGAGATCTCTGGATCAACTCCAGATCTTTACAGCAAATAAATTCTCCAAATTCATGAGGAACAACTGACTTTGAGAAGCCGGTAGTATTATTACTATTCAGCGTGGCCCATTCTGGAAGAGGATTTACTCACTGATAGAAATGAGAAGACTGACCAAAGCTCTGAAATACATTCCTGTCCAATGCCGAGTGCTGCTGGAGGGCGGGCTGGGCAATGCATTACACAGAGGGCCCAATTTTCAAGTCCACTTATTAAATTTGTCCTTGCAACTGAGACATGAGATGGAGAAAGAGCTTTCATCCAAACTAAACCTTATTTGCATCTGAATATGTTTAGGTTTGCTTGCCCTTAACAGGGCTTTATTCAGGAGATGCAGCGTTTAATGTCCAGCATGACTGAAACAGACCAGGTTATGTTAGCTGGTCTGCCTTCCCACCACCCTTTCCTTTGATGCTGGTATAACCCTTCTCTTTAGTATCTGGTTCTGCTGCACATTTGTTCAGAGGGGCTTATGTTTAGCTTTCCAGATTTCCTTCACCTGGACAATCCCACCTCTTCCCGAAGGCGGGGGAGAGGTCCAAATAAACAAAACGTTGACAGAGACTCCATGGATCTTATGTGCAAAGGGAAAAGAGTTGTCCTTCTAAAACTAAATGAGCTTTACATTTTCCATCCATTAGAGATTAAATTGAGACTTCTCGATGAATGCAAAAATCCATTGACTACTAACTAGATCATGCCAACCTGAGATGTAAGAAGACCAGAACCAAGCTCCAGACTGCACATAAAGTCAGCACCTTGCATGAGGACGTTAAAGCTAAAAACATCAATACAGGGGAGACAGTTTCTCCAACTCCCGTGTTTGTGCTGTATCATTGCAAAGAAGAAAGGACGGAATGTATCACTTACTGAGTGTCTCTCAAGTGCTAGGTTCTTTCATTTTATTTCTCCATTTATATAAAAGAGGAAAATTGAGGGCCTTGAAAGTTGAATAATTTCCTCCTAAGTAATAGAGCTGACACATAGCATATTTATGCTAAAACCCTGAGTCATCTAACTCCAAAATTTCAACTTTTTATCATTTTGCCAAATTGTTCTCCCAATTTCCTCACTTCTTACTGGTCTGTCTCAACACCTCTCTATGAAATGAGTAATCTATTGTATTCGTCAGAGAGCACACAGGGATGCTGTATCCCTGGAACAGTTTAAAAAGGTGACTGTAGGCATACCAAATACCCAGAACATTTAAAACCACAAAACGCAATTCACAAACAGGGAGGCCCACCTGTACCATAAATGCTCAATGTAAGTATTTATGTTTTGAGTATAAGGATAAGCCCCTGGCTTTCAAGGGGATAGAGGATAGGAATGGGAGAAGTGATTATCTCAAGATTTCCTAGGGAATAAGGTCAAATGTTTCAAAACCTGTGGTGCTGTGCCAAGTTACTAATGTGAAAAAGGAGATTGTAAGACTGACAGAATGAACTCTTTGAGGCAGTAAGATATCAAATTATGTTAAAGATCTAAAGTCATGCCAGACAGGAGGTAAGTCACCCACCCTTATTGCATAAAGAACAAACTGTGTTTGAGCTGCCTCAAGATTTTCCTTTTTCTCCTAAACAAGCTCTGGTCTTGAGATAAGAAATATTTAACAATTGCAATTCATCCTCTTGCAGGCGCTAATTGCCCCCCAGCTCCGCCATTCCACAAGTCTTTGATTGAATCACAGTCTAATTTCAGTAACTTGCCCATCATGATAATAAGAGACCCCCCAGTGAGGGACTTGTTCTGTCTGGCTTACAGAAGCTGCACACTGGGTCCTTCCCTGAAGTCCCTGCTTCACCTTCTGACACACAGGGCCTAATTTTAATGTGTTTAAATGTTACATCTTTACCCCAAAGTGAACATGTAACATGCATATTTTTCCAAAACCCATGTTTAGAACCACTTCATGAACATTCAGGGATCTTCCTGTAACCTATTCAATATGTATACTTGGCCAACCCTTTCAGGAATTAAATTCTTGCCTCTCATCCCTCCTCCTCTAAAGTTCTTGCTGCCAGTTTTGGCGAAAGCCTGCAGGTTGTAACTCTGTATAAGAAATAAAGTCTCCTCTCTAAATTTACGAACCTCATGATTTTTGTTATTGTTGACATTCAGATAAAGGGTGAGGAGTCAGCATGTTCATGACAGCAAATTGGATTGTTTTTTTTTTTTTCTTTTTTGAGAGAGTCTCACTCTGTTGTTCTGGGTAGAGTTCCATAGTGTCATCATAGCTCACATCAACCTCAAACTGTTGGGCTCAAGTAATCCTCCTCCCTCTGCCTACCAAGTAGCTGGGACTACCCCCACCGATTATAATGCCCAGCTAGTTTTCTACTTTTAGTAGAGAGAGGGTCTTGCTGTTGCTCAGGCTGGTTATGAAAGTAATTTTTTAAAAGTTCCAGTGCTAGTTATATATCACTGTGTACCACATTACTCCCAAACTCAGCTTCTTAAAACAACATGCCTTTGTTATACTATAATTTATGTGGGTTATGAATCTGGGCAGTTTAGCTGAGTTCTCTGCTTCAGAGTTTCATAAAAAGCTACAATTAAGGTTTCAGCCAGGACTGCAGTCTCACTCAGAGGTTTGACTAGGGAAGATCTTATTCCAGAGTCACTCAAGTGGCTGTTGGCAGGATTCAGTTCCTTGAGCACAGTTATATCAAGGGCTCAGTTACTTAAGAGCTTCTAGCTCAATGTCTCCCTTGGTCTCCCAGAGAGCATCTCACAACATGGCAGTTGGTTTCCTCAGAAGGAGCAAGTGAGGGAACAAGGAGGGTCAAGTGTAAAAGAATGCTAGCAGACAGAAGTCATCATTTTTTATAATCCACCCACACAGGTGACATCTCATTACTTTTGCCTGTTCTGTTTTTTACAAGCAAGTAAAAACTTGTATTTGAGTATAAGTCTGGATTGCACTCAAGGAGAGAGGATTATACAAAGCTGTGAATCTCAGGAGGCAAGGACCACTGTAAACTATGCCAGAAACTGGATACTACAGCCCGCTGGGAGACTGTAACACTCTCTCTAGCCCCCCCACCCCCCTCACCTTTGTATGAGCTTCGTCAAGATTTTTCTGTTTCTCCAGGACCTAAATAAGCTCTGGTCTTGAGGTAAGAAATATTAAACAATTGCAGCTCATCCACTTCTAGGCACTGACTAATTGACTCCCACACATTCCACAAGTCTCTTTCTTTTCTTTCCTTCTTTCCTTTCTTCCTTCCTTCTTATTTATTTATTTATTTATTTATTTTTAACAGTCTCACTCTGTTGCCTGGGCAGAGTGCTGTGGCATCATAGCTCAGAGGGCAACCTAAAACTCCTGGGCTCAAACAATCCTCTTGCCTTTATCTCCCAAGTAATTTGCAGGTGCCCACCACAACACAGGCTAGTTTTCCTATTTTTAATAGAGTCAGGGTCTCACTCTTGTTCAGGCTGGTCTTGAACTCCTGAGCATAAGCAATCCACCCATTTCAGCCTCCCACAGTATTTTCTTTCTAAATAATTTACTGCCTATTGAAACCTCTATTGAAAACACTTGTTTAAGGCTGCATAATATTCCATGGTGTACATATACTACAATTTATTAATCCATTCATGTATATCGATGGGCACTTGGGCTTTTTCCATGACTTAGCAATTATGAATAGGGCTGCGATAAACATTCTGGTACAAATATCTTTGTTAAGACGTGATTTTTGGTCCTCTGGGTATATGCCCAGCAGAGGAATTACAGGATTGAATGACAGATCTATTTTTAGATCTCTAAGTGTTCTCCATATATCTTTCCAAAAGGAATGTATTAATTTGCATTCCCACCAGCAGTGTAGAAGTGTTCCCTTTTCTCCACATCCACACCAACATCTCTGGTCTTGAGATTTTGTGATATACGCTAGTCTCACTGGAGTTAAATGATATCTCAAAGTAGTTTTGATTTGAATTTCTCTGATGATTAAAGATGATGAGCATTTTTTCATATGTCTGAAGGCCGTGCGCCTGTCTTCTTTAGAGAAGTTTCTCTTCAAATCCCTTGCCC
>CAUYPK010136780.1:0-56997 GCA_963574355.1 Loris lydekkerianus | reverse complement strand
CATCCTCTGCCTTCTTTCCCCGCCCCTTCCCCACGCTCTATATAAGCGGCTGCTTGACGAAATAAAGTTGAGTTCCTGCTTTAAAAAAAAAAAAAAGAAAGAAAGAAAAGAAAAAAAGAAATGAAATCAGAAAGGAAGAGCCAAGAGGGGGAAGGGGGGGGGGAGGTTTGGGTGGAGGGAGGGCGATGGGTTGGGCCACATCTATGGTGCATATTTTTATCTATAATAATAATAAAATAATAATAATAATAAAAAAAAAAAAAAAAAAAAAATAGATGTCATAGGAACACACATACTTAGGGCATTAATAGAAGGCCACGTTTGGGGAGCTAACAAAACTCCATCCCTCAAAATAAAGCTCCAGAGAATCTTCTGGGCAAGCAGAGATACCAAGACAAGATATTTGCTCTAAAATTAGTGTTTCTCAGCTAAGCAGGGGCCAGTGTAGGCTCTGCTGTGTCTTTCCCGAGAATGTGGGGAAAGAGAGTGCCAGATCTATTGGGTTGGGGTGGCCAGCATCCTGTCTGACACTTGGAGTCCCCCCAGCTACCAGGGGCAGGTGGTTGAGGGTGGGCCAGTGGTGGAGTCTGTGGTCAGGTGATCAGCCCAAGGACAGCTGAGAGCCCTCCTGGGCATTTGCTGGGACCCAGCCAGATAGCTTGTGACACCAGGTGACACACCAAGCCTGAGCTGCACTATCCTCTGAGGCCTGTGGGCCGAAGAGAAGAGGAGACACCACGGGGTGAGTGTGAGGCGCCCATGGCTTCCTCTACCAGGCTGGGTAGGGTGCTGTCACTTTCATGTTTCTCTTGGGTGGGCCGGGCCTGGAGGACCAGCCAGGGTCTCCGAGTTCAGGAAACAGAGCCAGCTCTGTGTGACCCAGGAAGGGCTGGCTGGGTGGATCCAGGCAAGGCACCTAGCCTTTGAAGTCCTGTTCATCTGGCTTCAAACCCCAAGTTAAACAATGTGCCAGGCCTCAGTTTCCTCATCTGTAAAATGGGGACACCTTGCTTCGTGTGACCAAGGAAAAACAGGCTACTGGCCTGTGGGAAGCATGGCCTTGCCTATGCCTCCCCCTGCAAACCTGCCTAGGAGGACGGATACAAGATAGAAGCTAGGGAGGGAGAATGCCGCTGGCCCATGGGATTAGAGGTGGCATGGCTGCAGAAGCAGCCCTGCTTCCTTGGGGTAGGCATACCTAGGGCTGGCCACCATCTGGGGAGGAGGTTAGGGTCAGGATGGAGGCTGGATGGAAAAGGGCAGGCTGCACAGGGAGTTTGGTCTGCGTGGGGCAGGCAGCCTAGGACTCTCAGTCAGAACATGCCTGGGCCTACGTGTTTCCAAACCTCTTGGGGGTGTACCCGGAGGGCATGATGCCATCCCTGTCACCTGTAAATAAAGCAGCCTGTGAATTTTTCATGGGCTTGTGCTTAAAAATAGATGAGTGAGGCCTCTGGGCCCAATTGCCAACCTTTGTGGTGGGCAGGAAAGGTCCATATTCTCCCCAGTGAGGTGGGGGTGGTAGTGGCAAGGGTGGCTTGGGACCCATGGACCCAGACTCAGGAGCCAATAGAGCTCTGGGGTCATGGGCTGGGGTGGGTCTGGGGGCAGTGTGATACCTGATGAGGTCCCACTTCTGCCAAGGATTTTTGGGCTGGGAGAACAAAGGTGGACAGAAATGACTGAGGGTTGAGGACATGCCACCTTGAGACAGAGGAGGAGACATCCCAGAGAGGAGGGAGCACCATGCAGGGGGTGAGGGGCCCTCTCTGAAGCAGCCTCTTGCACCCAGAGGAACTGGGACCCCCACACACTTCTGACACCGGTGTCTAAGTGACACATATCGGGAGTGGGAGCTGGAGGCAAGAAAGGGATCTCAGTGGCAGGAAGTGCCCAAGCAGAAGCAGCTCTCTTGCTCCTAACATCACAGGGACTCCGACCTCAGATGGTCAGGCAGACAGAGGCCCTGGGGGTAAAGGTGGGGACGTCACCGGGGTGTCAGGTGCCAGGTGAAGTGCCTAGGGTCAAAGCTAGGCAGCCCAGCCCTACCTTGTGCCCCTATGACCATACAACAGCCCTGCCTCTCTGGGACTCAGCTTCCCCTCTGCACAAAGGGGTTGATATACAGTGGCCTGGGGCACTCTGGTGATTAAAGGGGATGAGGCTTGTGACGCCTCCAGCTGCTGGTGACAGGCCAAGCTCCTCAGCTGAGCCTGTTATAGTCCTCAGGCCACCTGACCCCTGGCCCAGCTGGCATCCCCAACTATGCCAGCTGCACTGGCTGCCCCCCAGGCCAGCCCAAGCAGGACAGGGGTACAGGCTGGCATGCAGGCATGTAGGCTGAGCTTCAGCCCTCACCTGCTGTCTGAGGGGCTGCCTCCAGGATCCAGGGTCTTGCAGGTGCCAAGCCCAGCATTCACTTGTGCTGGCCTCCCCTGTCTTCACTTCTCATCTCCAGTAGGGGAAGGTACCAGAGCAAGGGGACCAGGGTGGAGGGAGCCTCTCCACATGAAGCCCCTACCCCACTGCATCCCCCACTCAAGCCCAGCTTTGGCCTGCCTCCATCAATGGGCAGGCAGGGGGTTGGGGGGACTCCGAGTCTCCCCTGGGCTTCCCCATGGTGCAGCCAGGTTTGGAGTTATAAGGAGAGAGAAGGAGGGAGGGAGGTGGGTGGGAGGGTGTTGGGAAGCCGTGAAGGGCTCTGGTCTGCCAACTGGGCCATTGCCAGCCTTCACCCCTGCCCCAAATACCTTGAGTGCCTGCAGCCCTAAACTGTCAATGAGAAAAACAATAGGCTCTCGAGAAGGGCTGTCATGGGCCCCAGAGGCTGGCAGAACCAGCTGCTATTTCCTTTGGTGAGAGTCCTCCTCTGGGACAGCTCTGTCCGCCCACCCACCCCCGCCCCTGGCCCCTGCTGGGTCCTGTCCCCAGTTTCCTCTGCAGAGCTCCTTTCCCGTTGTCAGAGCCACACTGCCAGGGCCACTCTGGGCGGCTATACAGAGTTCCCAGGAAGTGCAGAAGAGCCCCTCTGGGTGGCCCTGATGGCCTTGTCCTCCAGGCCAGGCCTGGGACATGAGAATCTGTAGTGCCCGTGGGGGTGAGGGAGGAGCTGGTGTCCTCAGGGTCCTGCCCATTTATTCTTTCCCTTTGTCCCTCTTCTCTGGGCTGCTCTCTGTCCCTGGCCCATGGGTGGTACCCACAAGTCTTTGGTGAATAAATGAATGATTGAAGGAATGAAGGAATCCTCCCTTACAAGGCCGGCAAGGGGCATGGGCTATGTGGAGCCTGGCAGCTCACAGAGCATCAGGGACGACCCAAGGCCTGGACCACTGGGCTGAACCTGTTGCCCACAGAAGCAGGTAGACTGAGGGGTCCTGGAGGTCATCTGGAGGGAGCGTCTGGTGGGAATGGTTGGCTGTTCACACAAAAGCCAGAAGCCAGGGCTGCTGAAGCCTCATCACAGTAGCCACCAACTGGCTGGGGCCTCACTGGCTTCTGGCTGTGCCTTCTTTTCCCTGTAGAGACTCTGATGCAGGGGCAGAGGTGGGGGTGGAGCTCTTGCCTTTACCCTGGCATGTGCACAGTGCACACTCACTCATGAGAGAAGGTGGTTGTTCCACGATGGCACTCAGGCAAGTAGAACCATCCAAGGGATGGAAAGTGACTCAGAGCCCCATCATAAACCCAGCTAAATTCCAGGTGGGTTCCTGACTTAAATGTAACCAAGGAAACTCCAGCAGGAGCACACAGGACACAGTGGGGGTGGGAGCCTGGCAGGTGGAGAGGAGGTGGGGAGGGAAGCCGAAAAGCTGCCCGGGACCACCTAGCTCAGCTGTGTAGGCTGTGCACTGCACAAGGCTAGAGGGTGTCAACAACATTAAGGAGGACTGAGGCCATCCCTTCCAGAGTGAGCAGACCATGTTCTCTGGCTTTTCACCCTACCACACCCTTCACCACCCTGAGGCCTCACCACTGGTGCCCTGGGTGAGAGGACAAGGTCCAAGAGCCCCAACCCCAACCACACTCACCCTGCCCCACTGGGACACACACTTGAGTCACAGCCCAGGGCAGGTGTGGCTGACTGGTGACCCATCCAGGCACTGGAGTGACCAGCTAATGAGCTGGAAACAGGAGTTGCAGTCCCTCGCAGCTCCCGGGAAGAGCCTCCACTGTGGTGCAATTACTGCCCTGTCCCTGGGTAGGATTGCCAGATTTAGCAAAAGAGACACAGGATGCCAGGTTAGATGGAATTTCAGATAAGTGAGGAATCATTGTTTAGAACGAATATGTCCTGTGCAACATTTGGGCCATACCTATAACTAAAAAATGTATTTGTTGCGTGTCTGAACTTCAGATCTAGCTGGTGTCCTATATTTTGTTTGCAACACTTTACCTAGACGAGGGCCAAGTCCCCCAGGGCCACTCCTGGGTCCTCCAACCTGGCCCCTGCGGAGAATGGGGCAGCTCTGTCCTCCAGTCGGGGGAGGACTGGGGGGCAGGACAGAGCCCAGTTAGAGCTGCCCGTGGGCACTTACTACTGCCTCCTTCTTGCACAATCCCACCAAGTGCTGATTCCTGCAGCCTCCCATGGCCAGAGCAACCTGGTGGGCAGGGAGGAACTCCTAGCCTAGTCCTAGGAACTCCAGCCTAGGGGGGGGTTCCAGATCCTGGGGATGGATAGGGCAGTGCAGCAGACAGGGCCCCTTCATGGGCGTCCCTGGAAGCTGGGTGTGCTTTGCCAAGCACCTGGGAGAGGGGAAGGGGCAGGAAATCCCCCAGGGCAGCAGCCTGGGGGTGGTGACCCCCACAGATAGTGTTCGCTAGGGTCAGCCCTTGCAGCCATGTGGCAAGAGGGCGAGAGCAACTGAGTCCCAGAGGGGGAGGATGGGCTCAGCAGTGGGCCAGGCCACTGTTAAGCTTGGGGTCCCAGGAGGCTAGGATGGCCTTGAGGGGCACTAGTGTGTGCCCAGACTCTGTCCTGGCCACCTGACATCTGCAATGCCACCTTCCACACTCTGCTTAGCTGTAGGCCCAGCCTAGTGACCAAGAGCTTTCCAGGGGACCTGGAAGTCAGGTTATTCCCACCGGCCCTGCCCTGCCTACAACATCCCCACCTGGCCACCTCCACTGCCTGAGTCCTCAAGGCACAGCCCCAGCTCCTTTCTCTGCCCCCCAGACCCTGTCTATAACAGGCTGCTTGAGGCTCTGTGTGGCCCTGAGTGGCCCACTGTGCCTCTCATTTCCAGGACACTGTATGAAAAACCTTTCAATGACACCAACTTCTCACTATACTGACTCAGTCGCCTTTGTAAATAGACACAGCTCACCAGCACGCTCTGGTCTCACCTGTGAGCTGTGCCACCCCAACACAGCAGGACCTGGCCAGCTCCTCTCCCCTCCCAGGCAGCTGTGTCCCGGGCTGTCCCTGATGCAGGCCCATGAGTAGCATGGCAGGTGGATCTGTGGCCAGCAAGACAACCACAAGAGGCCTGGCAGGTCCCCAGCAACTGCCTCTGGAGACCACAGTGAATTAGGAACCCATCCCTGCTGGCCACAGGGGTCCCTGGAAGGTGCCCGCCCCATGGGCCACACTCTGGAGAGGGGCTGCCTTCGGAGGCCTATAAGCCCTGGGCAGCCTCAGGGGAGGCCTGGCTCATCCTAGGCTACATTGCTTGGTTCTGACCTGTGTCTGTCCCCACAGACATAATGTGCCTGATCAGCTATAGTAGCATCTTCCCTCCACCTGCCTGTCCAGCGCCATCTCTCAGGCAGGCCTCTGCCAGCTATGGGCAAGCATGTTCCCACCCTGGCCCTCACTGGGCCAAGCACAAGTTCTCCTGACCGAATTTACAAACCTCATGGGTCCCATGTTTGCCTATGCACAACTTCCCTGATATGAAACAGCCATTATTTCCAAGTTGCCTTCTTGACGTGACAGCATGCCCTGTGTGCCTCCAAAGTCAGGCCATGTGGCATTACTGTTGTGGGGTTTAATCAGCCCTGCTGAGGGACACTGAGCTCACCCCAGCTCTAGGGGCAGGGGAGATCGTGAGCCCTGCTGGGGTGTGTCCCCCACGATAAACTCACTCAGGGCTGGGCATGGTGGCTCATGCCTGTAATCTCAGCACTCTGGGAGGCCAAGGCAGGTGGATCTCCTGAGCTCACAAGTTCCAGACCAGCCTGAGCAAGAGTAATATCCCGTCTCTACTAAAAAGTAGAAAAACTAGCCGGGCATTGTGGTGGGCGCCTGTAGTCCCAGCTACTCGAGAGGCTGAGGAAGGAAGATCACTTGAGCCCAAGAGTTTCAGGTTGCTGTGAGCTATGACACCCTGGCACTCTACCCAGGGTGACAGATATTCTGTCTCAAAAAAAAGAAAAGAGGCTTAGCGCCTGTTGTTCATTGGTTAGGGCACTGGCCACTTGCACCGGGGCTGGTGGGTTCAAACCCAGCCCCGGCCTGCAAAACAACAATGACAACAACAACAAAAATAGCCGGGTATTGTGAAAAGCTTCTATAGTCCTAGCTACTTGGGAGGCTAAGGCAAGAGAATCACTTGAGCCCAAGAGTCTGAGGTTGCTGTGAGCTGTGACACCATGGCACTCTACTGAGGGTGACAGGGTAAAACTCTGTCTCAAAAATAAATAAATAAATAAGTAAAAAGATAAACTCACTGGGTGTCCCAGTGCTGACAGCTCTGAGGAACGGCCCTGCAAGAACTCCGTGTGTGGCTGAAGCAGGGACTCCAGGCGGGCTCATACTATCTCATGGCCATCATACACAGCAGCCAGAAGGGGATACAGCCGGGTGTCCATGGATCGGTGATAAATAGACAAAGGCAATTCATACAAGTAGTGCTGTATCACTTAGCCTGAGAAAGGCAGGACATTCAACACACGCTATGACGGGGGTGGGTCTTGAGGACATCGTGCTCTGTGAAGCAAGCAGATACAAGGACGAGGACGAATGCTGTCTGATTCTGCTCACACACAGGCAGCAGCAGCAGCAGAGGTCTCCACGTTGACAAAGTCATTGGGATGGAAAGTGGGAGGAGGGCACAGAGCACAGTGAGGGGGGCTGGGGCTGGGCAGTGGGAAGGAGTCAGGGTTTCATGGGACAGAATGAGAATGTCCTATTGGGAATGTGGAAAGTTCTGAAGATGGGGACAGGGACAGGGAGGGCTGCACAGCGATGGGAATGGGAACACCCTTAATGCCAGCGAACTGTGGACTTGAAAATGGTGAAGATGGCAAATTATGTGTATTTTGCCATGATAAAAGAAATTTTAAAAAACAAAACTAGGCTTGGCGCCCATAGCACAGTGTTTATGGCACCAGCCACATACACCGAGGCTGGTGGGTCCAAACCTGGCCAGGGCCAGCTAAACAACGACAACTGTAACAACACAAAAATAGCTGGGCGTTGTGGCGGGCACCTGTAGTCCCAACTACTTGGGAGGCTGAGGCAAGAGAATCGCTTAAGCCCAAGAGTCGGAGGTTGCTGTGAGCTGTGATACAGCAGCACTCTATCCAGGGTGACAGAGTGAGACTCTGTCTCAAAAAAACAAACAACAACAACAAAAAAACCCCCCACAGTCCTGGTTTTGTCCCTGCAGAGGTCCCACAGGGGGAAAAGAAGGTAGTGGCGTCTTCCCCACACCAAACCCAACCCACTCATTGGAGGCCAAAGTGCAAAGGGCAGGCTGTGAACACCTGTGAGTGTGATTGGCTCTGGAAGTTCCTGAATCCTGCCCTGCATTGACCAGGATGGGTTGGGGCGTCACGAACATTTAAGATGAAAATAAGCAGAAGAGTTCCGCACCCTTCCACCCAGGGGTCTGACCCAGGTGAACATATGCCTGTCGCCTCTGGGACCTGGGACTGGGGCCCCGTCCTCCAGGATGTCCTCCTGGACTTTGCAGCTCAGGCACCCTCTTCTCTGCTGACCTGCCACTATGCCTTCACACCCAAGGTACCTGACAACAGCCTTCTGCTCCGTAAGCCTGAGGAGTGCAGCGCCCAGTACAGATCGGGCCTCCCTCTCCGGGCCTCTTGGTGACTCACTGAACTGAATGCCAAGAGCTACAAGAAAGTCCGGTTTTCTGGCTCTTAGGGAATTGGCAGGAGCCTGGACAGACTCTGTCCCTCCCCCCATCCCCTGTTCAAACCAATTCCAGCTCTCTATCTGTGCCTGAATCAGAAGGTCCTTGGCCCTCCTGACAGCCCTGCCTGCCTCTTTGGGAAAAGGTAAGACTAATGCTTTGAGTGCACGCATCCTAGTCCACCGTGTGCTAAAGACCACTGACCAGCTGGGGAGCAGGGATGGACCGGGGGCTAGAGTCCTCTGTCCCTGAGGCATGTGGACAAGCCAACAGGCAGCTGTTGCACATACTCCATGTCCCAGGAGTCCAGGACCTCCAGCGGTCTCCAGAAGGGACTGAGCAGATCTAGGCTGGCTGGCTCCTTGCAGGCACCCTCCTCTTCTTGCGCCTGGTCCCCCACAAGATCTTTTATTCCCACATCCTCCATGGATGCACATCCTGAGACAGTGAAATCCAAGCCTCTTGGCTTCCAGACCCTGGGGCACTCTGCTCTGCTCACCCACTCACCTTACAGCAGCAGGCCCTGCCCCTACTAGGCACTCAGCTCTCACCTCCCCCTTCTGCACTGCTCCCTCCACTGTGGACCCTTCCTGGCTCCAAAGAATCTTAACTCATTCTTTCCTGCAATGGAAAGGCCGAGCATGATGATCCTCCCTGATGAGACTGTGCCTGTTACAGTCTAAATATGTTCTCCCCAAAGCACATGTTGGAAACTCAATCCTCAAAGCCTCAGTGGGGCCTGGTGGTAAGTGTTACTCGTGAATGGATTAATGCCAATTAGAAAGGGGCTTGAGAGGCAGCACCTGTGGCTCAAAGGAGTTGGGTGCCCACCCCATATGACAGAGGTGGTGGGTTCAAACCCAGCCCTGGCCAAAAACTGCAAAAAAAAAAAAAAAGAAAGAAAGAAAGAAAAAAGAAGAAGAAAAGAGGCTTTTGGCTGAGTTCCGCCTCCCACTCACTCTGTCCTCTTTCCCTTCTGCCTTTGCCACAGGATGACGGAGCATGAAGGCCCTTGCCGGATGCCGGCACCTGCTCTTGGACTTTGCAGCCTCCAGAACTGTAAGCCAAATATGTTTCTGTTTGTTATGAATCACCCGCTATCCTGATACAACAGCAGACAATGGACAAACACATTCCCTGTCTGCCTCCCCTTGACGCCACCCTCCACACCACTCTTGTCTCTTTGTGTCCCGTCACATTGTGATGTTTTGCTTACTCATCTTCCATCCCAGCACCTGGAAAGTGCTCTCAAACCAGTGCCCAGTAAATAAATACTGAATGAATGGGTGGACAACTGACTTCTGATCCTTCCAGGAATGAAACGTCCTAAAACTATCAGGTCTGTCAGTCGCATGGGGCAGGTGTTGGGCTTGTCAGCACCCACCACCTTCCCCATCCAGGGCAGACGTCACTCACAGTTCACGCCACTCGATTCTGCAAGGGTCTACCTGAGGCCTCAAAACCCCTCTGAGCAGAGCCCATCAGGCGGCCAGAGTCAGCTCCTGGGGGGAACTGGATTTGTCCCCATCATCCAGCAAACTACGCACATGGGGCCAGCCAAGAAACGCAGCTTCTGGAGGAGCTGCGGTGGCATCAACTCACCTCCCTGAGCCCACCCCTGTTCCCTTGCACCCACAGCAGCTACTCCACTTCACAGGGCTGTGGGGGTCTGAGTGGTCCTTATCACCAGCTCTTCCCTCCAGCTGGATTGCTGCCCCCGGGTTTGCCAGTCTTTGATTCTCATCCGTGTTCGCTTGATCTTCATCTGTGCAGATCTTGGAGATCTAAATTCAGGGTGCTGGAAGAGATTGCACCTGTGTTTGTGAGGCGCTGGGGAGGCCCAAAGAGCTGGCAGCAGCAGGGAAGCTCAGCTCAGCTGGTGCCGCTCCCCAGCCCCTTGCTCTGACGCAGGCCTTAGTTTGTCCCCATGTGGCTACAGAAGGTCTATGGAGACTCTGCCCACTTCCCAGGATGTTAGAAAGTTTATTTTTTCTGAGAATCTGGCTGTTTAGTGGTGGGAGGGCGCAGGTGCTCCAGACCACTTGCGCCAAATGATGGCAAACAAGGTGTGTCCACATTCCTGTCTCATAGCCAGTGATTGGGACCTTTTCTGGGAAAAAGTCTTTGCAGACTTAATTAAGTTAAACTCTTGAGATGAGATCATCTGGATTAGACCTTCGTGGGTTAGGGTGAGGGTCCCCCAAATTCAATGACAAGTGTCCTTGGAAGAGTCACACAGAGAGCCAAGGAGAAAGATCCAGGTGCAGTCACAGGCAGTGATCAGGGTGATGAGATGCGAAGCCAAGGAGCACCTGGGCCACCAGAAGCTGGAAGAGGCAGGAACAGAAATGTGCCTACAGCCTCTGGAGCAAGGTGGCAGGCTGACATCTTGAGTTCACACTTCCGGCCTCCAGAATTGGGGAAGAGTACATTTCTGTTGATTTAAGGCATGCATTTTTGTGGCAATTTGTCATACCAGCCACAGGAAACAAACACTTCCGTGCTACCCTGAGCATAGAAGAAATAAGACAGCCCAGCTCCAGTGCTGGGGCTCGTGGTTGTGCTGCAGCAGGGAGGCAAGAAGAGTGTTCAGAGGAGCAGAAGGGGCTGGAGCGTGCTGCCCTCAGGGCCAGCTTCCTGTAGGAGGTGAGGGCTCACCTAACCCCTGAAGGATGAGCACCACCACAGAAAGGGGAGAAGAGAATTTTGGGCAGAGAGAAGGGCACATGCACAGGCCAGAAAAGAGTGTAAGGTGCCTTCAAGAAAGTGTTCCAAGGCTCCATGCGTGTAGCTCTTGGCTAGGGCACCAGCCACATACACCGGAGCTGGCGGATTGGAACCCAGCCCAAGCCTGCCAAACAACAATGACAACTGCAACGACAACAAAAATAGCCAGGCATTGTGGCAGACGCCTATAGTCCCAGCTACTTGGGAGGCTGAGGCAAGAGGATCGCTTGAGCCCAAGAGTTTGAGGTTGCTGTGAGCTGTGATGCAACAGCACTCTACCGAGGGCAACAAAAAGACCTTGTCTAAAAATGTAAACAAACAAAATGCCTCTTGGGCCCTCCCTTACCACTTGCTCTTTTCCCTCCCAGAACATTCTTCCCATGGAAGATTCTTTTCCAAACAGTCCATTCAAAAGCATCCTTTATTAGTCACCGATCGCTGCATAACAAAACACCCCAGAATTCCCCAGCTTAGGACACTGAACAGCTACCATCTCACAGTAACCATGGGTCAGGAATTTGGCAGCTGTCCAGCTACTTGAGTCAGCTCAGGGTGTAAATGATGCTGCTGTCAAGATGTCAGCCAGGCCCACAGTCAGATGAAGATGTTATCAGGCTGGAGATTCACATGCCAGCACCTCCAGCTGCTCCTCATCTCCTCACCGGACCCTCCTCAGGACTGCTTCAGCGTCCTCACCACAAGGCGGAGGCTTCCCCCACCCCTGCAGCTTGAGCCAGGCAGAGCAGCCTGCCCCTGGAGGGACCACACCCGCACTCCTCAGGAGAATGTGGGAGAAGAGGTGTAGCTCATTGGGCCACCTCCAGGCCTGGCTACCACACCTCCTTAAGGATCTACACGGAGGGTGTGATTAATCCACAACAGGGGCATTGAAGTTAGATCCAGGGCAGAACTTTCTCAGGTGACAGCAACACTGGAGTACGTTTCCTTCACAGAGACTCATGGTACCCTGAGCAACAGGACTGCTCCTCCAGGCTTAGCAGGCGGCCAGCAGCAACTTAAGAAAGTGAAGGACTTCTCAAAGTAACAGGGCTATGGTGATGGCGCCAAGACCGGAACCTGTTTGGTCTGATTCCAGGGCTCTGCTTCTAACCCCCAGCAAACGCCCTCCACCCACCAAGTCTCTTGGTGCCTGTGTCTGCCAACATGTCAGGCCACCATTCTGGTGTGCAGGCGAGGCCGTGATACTGCTATTCTGTTGTTCAGATTGTGTGGTCACTCACTGCCCCTCCCTCCCGCTCTCTCCACCCCCATCTTGACCACCTTGCTGGTCTTGTTGGAACTTCTCAAGGAAGAGGAGGTCACAGCCCTGCTGAGTGACCCTGGTTAGGCCAAATTCCAGCCAGATGCAGGGGAAACAGAGGGAACCCAGGACTGGAGGGTCAGTGGCCTAAGCCTATAGCTATCCTCAAGCTCGGGCCTGAACAAGCCCTTCTGACCAAGCCTTGCAGGTTCCAAGGTCACTGAGCCCATGCAGAGCTGAGCCCCCAAAGTGTGTGACTCACACACACCAATGTCTGTGCCAGGGTAAGGAATCCAGCGGCAACCCGGGCTTGGAACAGAGACAGATGTTGGTACTACCTGCAGGGATTAGGAGGACCCTGTGAGAGGGTCATAGGGGTGGGGCCCCCCCACCCCCCACCCCCCAAATGGATTGCTCACAGGGACATCAGGTGGAGTGGTTGGAATTCCTGGCATAGGAAACAGAATTCATGGAGCTGTGAGGCAGGCAAGACGGATGCATTCTGGGACTGGAAGAAGAGGCTGGTGGGGATGGGGAAGGGAAGCACAGTCTGTGCCCCAGAGGCTATGCCTCCGGAGGGAGGGAGGGAGGGAGGGATGCAGCCCCCAGGACCAAGGCCTCAGAGTCCAAACAGCTGCCCTCAGGAGTCCTGCTGGAGGGGACAGGCTTATCTCTTCTTCAGCTATGCTGAGGGGCAGAATGGATTGTCATGGAAAGGGACTGATTTTTTTTTTTTTTTTTTTTTTTTTTTTTTTTGAGACAGAGTCTTAGTTTGTTGCCCTGGGTAGATTGTCTTGGCGTCACAGCTCACAGCAACCTCTAACTCTTGGGCTCAAGTGATTCTCTTGCCTCAGCCTCCCATGTAGCTGGGGCTATATGTGCCTGCCACAACACCTGGCTATTTTAAGAGATGGGGTCTCACTCTTGCTCAGGCTGTTCACAAACTCTTGAGCTCAAGCAATCCACCTTCCTCGGCCTCTCAGAATGCTAGGATTACAGGTGTGAGCCACTGTCCCCAGCAAAAGTGACTGACATTAAAAGCTTTGACCTAGAGAAGTCACCTGCAGGACTCTGACCCAAGTTAATAATTAAGGGACAGGCAGAGATTGAGACAGGATGTTTAGGAAAGAGGAAGTTCGGGGGTGCATAGGCAGCGCCTGCAGTCTCAGGAGGCTGAGAGCTTGGGACGGCAGTGTGCTCTGATAGTGTCAGAATGGTCACCACACTCCAGCTGGGCAATACAGTGAGACCCTGGCTCTGAAAAAGGAGAGATAGCTGGCAACATCCTAAATGCCCATCAAGAGGCTGGTGGGTACATAAGTCAGGGTCCATCCAGGACTAATATTATGCAACTCTTAAAATGGAGGTGCAGTTCTGGACTTCTCAGACTTGAACTTAGACCCCTTCAAAGGAGAAGCACATTCCCCAGAATCCCAGAATTCTGCCTGGGTCACACCTGCACTGTTCACCTCGAGAAGTCCATGATGTTGGGGAAAGCCAACCTTTCTGATGCCTGAGGGAAGCTTTATGGAGGTGAGACAATTTCCCACCCCTGCCCCATCCCTGGGCTGCCTTGTGCTGGGCAGCGAGTGTGGCCCCTTCAGACCAAGTCCAAGGAACGGAGCAAGGCCAGCCGGAACGCCAGCAGCCACTGAGCCAGGATGAGCCCTCCTGGCCTCCCCTGGGGCCTCCTGTTTAATAATAAAGGTGTCACTTGGTCATTTTAAAATGCAGCAAGGCACACACAAATGATATGAAAAACTGTGAACCTGCCACCTTTAAAACACAGAAGTATATTTGTCCGTGCTGACACCCACACGCACGCGCGCACACACACACACACACATATTGTTAGGTAACAAAAATGGCATCACAGTACACATGCTGCTTTGCATCTTGGTTTGTCATTGTAGTGGGCTGAATGTGCCCCCCAAAACACACGTCCACCTGGAACCTGAAAATATCACTTTATTTGGAAATAGAGTCTTTGCAGAGGTAATTAAGTTAAGGCTCTAGAGACAAGGTCATTGTGGATGAGGACGTGCCCTAAATCTGGTGACAAGTGTTCTTAAAAGAGAAAAGAGAAGACAGAGCAGAGGCAGCCATGTGAGGGCAGAGGCAGAAGCTGGGATGACACGGCCACCAGCCAAGGACACGGAGCCCCAGAGGGAGTGGGGCCTCAGGACACCGGATCCTGGCTTCTGGCCTGGGGAACTGTGAGAGCACATTTCTGTTTTTACAGCAGCTGCCTCCCTGTTGTGGACTTAGGACTTTCATGTGTGTAGAATTCCCGAAACAGCTGTCCTAGGAGGCAGGCTCCATCACTAGTGTTCTAGTGGGGGGAAGGTGGTGTTTGGTTTTGCTGGGTTTTTTGAGACACACTCTAACTCTACCACCCTGTCTAGAGTGCCGTGGCATCAGCCTAGCTCACAGCAACCTCAAACTCTGGGCTCAAGTGATCCTCACACCTCAGACTCCCAAGTAGCTGGGACTACAGGTGACCAGGGGCCAACAATGATGCCTGGCTTTTTTTGAGACAGAGTCTCACTATGTCGCCCTAGGTAGGGTGCCGTGGTGTCAAGGCTCACAGCAACCCCCAACTCTTGGGCTTAAGCGATTCTCTTGCCTCAGCCTCCTAGGTAGCTGGGACTACAAGTGCCCGCCACAATGCCCAGCTATTTTTTGGTTGTAGTTGTCATTGTTGTTTGGCAAGCCCGGGCTGGATTCAAACCTGCCAGCTCTGGTGTATGTGGCTGGCGCCCTAGCCACTGAGCTACAAGTGCTGAGCCTGCCTGGCTGTTTTTAGAGATGGGGTCTCATTCTTGCTCAGGCTGGTCTTGAACTCCTGAGCTCAAGAGATCCTCCTGCCTCAGTCTCCCAGAGTGCTGGGGTGACAGGCGTGAGACACTGCACCCAGCCATGTGTTCCTTTTTTTTTTTTTTCCAGACACAAATGAAACAGTTTATTGGTTCTTTATGGATGATAATTAACAATAAAAAATGCACTTATAAATGCCAGAGAAGAGAACAAGAAAAATACCTAGCAAATACTATTTCAATGACAATGTATATTAGGATATTAACATGATGCTGCTATTTAGAATAAATAATCTTATCATATGTATTGGAAATTACTCAAATGAGGATGTAATGATTTTTGAAATAGATTCAAACTGATCATACAATTTCTGTAATGTAATATACTGAAAACAAACCAAAAACACCTCCCAAAAACATAAGTCTTATGTTCTTTCGAAACTGTTTATATATGTGTTTAATGTTACTGAGTGTTCTTGGTTTTTAAGCCACCGAGAGGCAAGAGCTGCTCAGGTATAAAGTGACAAAACCAGCCTCCACCCCCACCCCACCCCAGTGTCCCCAGCAGCCTGGATAAGAGAAAGCTGGGATGCTGAGCCATTGCGTCCTGTAGGCTCTCACCTGAACACAGGTGCCCAGTGTCCAGGGAGGGCTTCCAGGTGGCAGGTAGTGCTGCCCACCCCACCCCCCTCCCATACACATGTCAGCACCCCTGCAGGACTTGGGGGAGGTGAGATCCAGCCCTTCTCACCTCCCAGTTTGCCTGGATGCTGTCTACCTTTGGGCAGGTGACCTGCTAGGGGTGTGAATGGGGCTGACAGCTGCCTCAGGAGGGCTCCAGGACTGCCTGTCCTGGGTCAAGTGACCACTGGTGGTCCCACAGGGTAGCCTTGGCTGTGGCACTCCCTCCATTAGCATCTCCTCATTCTGCTTTGAGTGGTGTATAGTCTCAGCAGAGTCTCTCTTACCCAGTGTGATTAGGACCAGGTATGATTGGTATATCTGTTTCCTGTGGATGCTTGAACAAATTATCACAATCTGGGTGGCTTCTCCTGGTTCTGGGGTCCAGAATTCTGAGATCCAGGTGCTTTAGGGCCGCTCCCTCCAGATGCTCCAGGGAGGACATTTCTGGTTCTTCTGACTTCCAGGGCCTGCAGGTGTCCTGGGCTGTGGCCATAGTGCCAGCCTCTGCCTCCAACTTCCCAAGCTGTCCCTCCACTTCTGCCTCTTGTAAGGACATTTGTCTAGGATTTAGGGCACATTGACTAATCCAGGAAGATCACTTTAGATCTGAATTACACCTGCAATGAAGGTGTAATTCAGATCTTTACCAAACAAGGCCTTATTCACATCTTCTGGGGATTAGGACACAGGTTTATCTTTTTTTTTTTTTTTGAGACAGAGCCTCAAGCTGTCACCCTGGGTAGAGTGCCGTTGCATCACAGCTCACAGCGACCTCCAACTCCTGGGCTCAAGCGAGTCTCCTGTCTCCACCTCCCAAGTAGCTAGGACTACAGGTGCCCACCACAACACCTGGCTATTTTTTGGTTGCAACCATCATTGTTGTTTGGCGGGCCAGGGCTGGATTCGAACCTGCCAGCTCAGGTGTATGTGGCTGGCGCTTTAGCCGCTTGAGCCACAGGCGCTGAGCCAGATTTATCTTTTTGAAAGCTGCCATTCAACCCATTACAACTGGCAAACCAGAAGATTCAGAGAAGTGGTAATTGCATGAGCATTTCCCATCAGGGACCACCCCCCTCACATGAGCCACACAGTCAGCACAGCCCCGCTCTTTCTGGCTAAGGGACTAGAGAAGGCAGCCGTCTGAGAGGAGAATCCTTTTAGAGTTTCAGGATTTCCCACAGTTGTTAGTTATTTCAGCAGCAAACTTTTGGGGGGCGATTCACCATTATTGGGTCCAAAGTACTCCACTTCATTTTAATTGGAGCAGAATTCTCTTTACAGCGAAATGCTATCAATGTACTTAACTTCTACCCCAACTATGCAACTACCACCGTGAACACAATGACGGATTTTCCTCATGTTGCAGAAGAACAGCAAGGCTCACCCCTGGACTATGAGTTCAGGAGGATACGTATACATGTAGATATCATATTTTTATTTTTTATTTGTTTTTATTTTTTTAGATATTATATTTTAATCAGTATTTCTTTTTGTTAATCAGGCCCAGGTGAAGTTTGAACTTAACACCCTTGGTGTGCAGGGCCAGTGCACTAACCACTGCATGATGGCGGCCTGATTTTCATCAGTATGTTCAATTCTTTTTCTCAGGAAATCAAAATTAACTGAGTGCCTCCAAATGTGCCTATCTGGTCACAGCTCAAGGTACCTCAACATCCTGTGATAATGTGAGATGGTGAAGCCACCATGGAAAGCAGTGTGGAGGCTCCTCTAAATATTAAACACTGAGCAACCACGTGATCCAGCAATTCCAGTTCTGGGGATACACGGCAAAGAACCGAAAGCAGCATCTCAAGCAGATATTTGCACATCCAAGTTCACAGGAAAATTATTCACAACAGCCAAAAGGTAGAAGCAACCCAAGTGTCCACTGACGATCAAGGGACAGACAAAATGTGGCGTTTACATACAACCCAGTATTATTCTGACTTAAGAAGGAAGGGAGACATTTTTCCAGATGCAGTGGCTCGTGCCTGTAAGCCCAGCACTCTGGGAGGCTGAGGCAGGTGGAACTCAGGAGGCTGAGGTAAGAGAATCACTTGAGCCTAAGAGTTTGAGGTTGCTGTGAGCTACGACACCATGGCACTCTCCCAGGGGCAAGAAAGGGAGACTATGTCTCCAAAAAAAAAAAAGAAGGAAGGGAATTCAACACAGGTTACAACAGGGGTGATCTTTGAGGACACAGTGCTGAGTCAAACAAGCCAGTCACAAAAGGACAAATCCTGTGGGGTTCCACTGCTGTGAGGTCCCCGAGTCATCAAAGCCATAGTGCCAGGGCTGGACAGCTGGAGAGGGGGAATCAGTGCTCCACGGGCACAGAGTGTCAGGTTGGAAGACTGAAGGTTCTGGAGAACGGGGGGGGGGGGGGGGGGGTACGACAGGAATGTCCTTGATGCCACTGAGCTGTGAATTTAAAAATGGTTAAAATGGCAAACTTTATGTATGTAATTTAGCACAATAGAGAAAAAGAAAGAAAAGAAAAGGAGGGAAGGACAGCCTTGGTGTGCACCGTGGGCCCACCATCCTGTGTCACTAATTTTCTCAAGCAGGATTTGTCAGTGGGCGTCAGATGCAAGGGCAAACCTGCACTGAGGGACCTGGCATTCCCGTGGTCACAGCGCTACCCTAGGAAGGTCATTACAGAGGTCTATGTAACCAAGTGACAAAGCAGCGTCACCAGTTATAGGACAGCTGACACTGAGGACACACCCTTGCTCCTACGATTTTCCCGCCCAGAGGATGATCTCAGAGTGACCACAGGGCACCCTGAGAGCCTGTGGAGCAAGTTCTGCCAAACTGCTGAGGCCACACAACACTAAGAACAGCGGGGACTGACACCCGGACCAGAGGGCAAAATCAAAACGCAAAACCAAATAGCACAGCGCCCCACACAGTCCTGTGCCAGGAGGAAGCCAGGATGTCTGTTGTCACAGAGGGCCTGAAAGGGACAGCTGAGGAGGAACTTGGCTTTGTCCACATTACTCTCCTGATTTTGATCACCATCTGTCCTGTGGTCGCCTTAGCTTGGAGGAAATGGGAGTCACAGTATCACGCCAGCAAATTCCTCTCGGATGCTTCAGGAAGAGCGAGAGTGACAAAGCAGTAAAATGTTGGCACTTGCAGAATGGGGTGAAAGGAGTCTGGACATTCTTTGGACTATTTGTACAACTTTTCTGTAAGTCTAAACTTATTTCAAGCTAAAAGTAAAAGGCTGTGGTGGGGGTGAGGGTGGCTGGCTGGAGGGATCCACACTGTTCACGGGAAAGTCTCCCCTGTGTTCCCCACCTCCCCCCTGCCCAGCCTGTTGAAGGGACATCAAGCTGCCTGGACAATCAAAGGCTACATCCAGGCCTGGAAGACTCAGAGAGGCCGAGGCCAGCCAGGAGAATGGGGCCGGGGCGTAGGCACAGCAAGGCCCCCTCTTGGCCCGAGGCTCACTCTCCACAGCTTGGTAGGCTGGGGAGGAGAGTGACCTAAGCCAGCTCCAGACCCTGGTCATGGGCACAGTGCCCCCCAAAGACACCCAAGGCCTGACTCCTGGGCCTATGGAGATGTTCCCACGCGTGAGAAAAGGGCCATGCAGGTACAGTTAACTTGTTGACTGTAAGACGGGATGCTGGCCTGGATCAAAGCTTGCCCAACGGAAAGGATCCATCCTGGCTCGCTCAGGAGACAGAGAAAGGGAGCCCCAAGGTTGAGGAGCACGGCCGCCCACAGCCAGCCAGGGAACTCTGATTTCCACCCAGCCCACTGGTCACCTGACCCAGACTGTGAGCTGAGAGATAAGCATAGCTTTAGTTCACTGCCACACCGTTCTCTCTGTTCCCGGCCCTGGGCCCTGTCACTTTGCTGCCAACGGCTGGGACCCAGGCCACCCCCATTGTGTGGCACAGCCTGCGTTGTCCCTGGGCCTGGCTGCCAGGGCTGAGAGGGGAAGTGCTAGCAGCCTGGCACTTTGAGGGTGTTGGCACTGCCCTGTAGAAGGGAGTGGCTGCTGATCCTCAGAGCTCATCACCCTTCTGAGTCCCTCGCCCTGCCATCCCCCTGGCATGCCACACCTCCTAGCAAACAGGGCAGCTAGGCCAGAGGGGCTCAGGCGCCCATCACAGGCTGGGACCTCCCTGAGCCTAGAATAGCATCCAGATTGCCCTCCACCCAGCCTCAAGCCCCACTGTGTGGGGATGGGCCTGGGTCCCTGCCCACACTCAGGTGCCCTTCTCCCCCAGACCCCTCCCTTACTGATGTTGCCCTAAGCCCCCTGACCTGTCACCCCATGCCCACCTGGGGAGGTTGTCCTGAGCTCCAGACAGCCTCCAGGTTTCACTTTCCCCCCAGTCCCAGAGCTCTGCACCCACACTGAGAAAACAGCCCAGAGCCCCTGCACCCCTGGAACCCTTGCTCCTACAAGGAAGAGAGCCCAGGGCTCCCAGCAATCCTCTCTGCTCCAGCCTTGATTTCCCAGCCAGTGAGCTCCTTAAGCTTCAAACCTCACTAGGCTGCGCTGTGTACCTCTCTGATTCTGGGCACTTAAAGCTGAGGTTCAAAGTCCAAATCCTTAATGGAGGTCCCCATGAATACCCTGCTCCCTACCCCCGCTCAGCACCCTGTATACAACTGCAGTGTCCACAGTTCCCTCTGGCCACACCTGCTGCCTGGGGGCCCTGCACAGGCTGTTCCCTCTGCCTGGAGCTCCATTCCTCACTCTACACCCCACCCTTCACATCCGCATAGATATCACCTTCTCAGGTCTGGTGATGTCCCCGCAGCTCTCTACAGCTCTCAGAATGCCAGTCTGAAGGTAGCTGTGTGCCCCTGACCCCAGTCTGATGGTCACCTGGCCCTGGGGGGTGGGATAGGGGAGCTGTGTCGGGAAGGGCAATCTGCCTGAGCCCCGTCTCTGTTTATCCATTTTCCTATGACACACCTGCACCTGAGATGGAAGGTGAACCGAGCCCTGGAGTTCCAGGTGGACATGTAGCTACCCGAGGGAGAGACTATATTTCCCAGCATTCTTTGCAGCGAGCAAGGTCATGTGACCAAGCTCTGACCACAGGAATGTGAGAAGAGGCTTGATTTCCAGTCCTTTCTTTATTTTTTAGTTTAATTTAATTTTACACAGTATTGCTCTGTCACCTAGGCCAGAGTTCAATGATGTTGTCACACCTCACCACAACCTCAAATTCCTAGGCTCAAACAGTTCTCCTGTCCTGGCCTCCCAAGTAGCTGGGACTACAGTCTTGGGTCACTATACCTGGCTGATTTTTCTATTCTTTGTAGAGACAGAATCTCACTCTGCTCAGGCTGGCTTCAATCTCCCAAGCTCAAGGGATCCTCCTGCCTCAGCCTCCCAGAGTGCTGGGATTACAGGCATGAGAAAGGGAAGGAGCCTGGTGTTTGTTTCCCCTTCACTCTTTCTTCTTGCTGGAGTGTAGAGGTGATGGCTAGAGCTGGAGCAGCTGTTTTTAACTTTGGAGGATGCCAGCTTAATAAGGCAAAAGGAGCCCTGGTGAAACTTCTTAAGTTTCAGGACTCGGCATGTTTACAGTGGGCAGTTAACTCCTTAAATTTCTGGTGATGTGGAGTGTCCACTTCAGCCCTCCAATGCTTACTCTTGGAATGATTTGCAAAAGCTTAATCTCCTGATTAAACCACTTTTGTGTTGGGGTCTTTGTTTTCACATTTTGGCACCAAGGTGAGGCCTGGCTATATAACAAAATCAAAATTACTGGCCCATGGTTTATTGGGTGGCAGGTGGCAAGAATGTAGATATAATGGCCTGGTTAAGAGATGATTCTCTGTGAGCCTCTCGCATTTTACACATTGTTTCTTTTCTTTTTCTTTTTTTATTCTTTTGAGACACAGTCTCAAACTGTCACCCTCAGTAGAATGCTGTGGCATCATCGCTCACAGCAACCTCCAACTCTTGGGCTCAAGTGATCCTCTTGCCTCAGTTTTCCTTTTCTTTCTCTCTCTCTCTCTCTCTTTTTTTTTTTTTTGGTAAAAACGGGGTCTTACTTTTTCTCAGGCTGGTCTCGAACTCGTGAGCTCAAGCAATCCACCCACCTCAGCCTCCCAGAGTGCTGGGATTATAGGCGTGAGCCACTGTGCCCACCCTCACACTTTGTTTCTGTTTGCAAAGATGTCTGTCCAGCAAACAGCCTTGAAAGAGAGAGAGACTGTGTCTCCCTCTGAAGCAAAGCTGTTCATTATCTTTATTGTACAGAACAGGAAGCAAACTCTCCTGTACTATATAATAAAGACTATAGCCCCTTCCAGAACAAATAGCAGACTGTGTAAAGATGCTGAGGCCCCAAACCTAGGGACTGTGACACAACCTAGGGACTGTGACACAACCGGCTGTGTGTGTGGTGTCCCCTGGCTATCTGAAACCGGAGCTCAGGAGCCTGGTGAACAATGCCCATGCTCTGGGTTCGGCTACTGGCCCAAGTCCTCAGCCATGCTCTGCTCCTCATCCAGGGGGCCCACGTTGTCCATCACAACCACACACTGTGGCAGACTAATGTAGCTGTGCGTCAGGTGGAGCTGTAGGCCCTTTAGAGCTCTCGATAGTTTGGGCCATGAGGATAGTAAAGGACAGTAGTAAAGGCATGAATTTCTGAAATAAAAAGGGCAACAGCCAGTGGTGCCTGTGGCTCAAAGGAGTAGGGCGCTGGCCCCATATGCTGGAGGTGGCAGGTTCAAACCCAGCCCCAGCCAGAAAAATGCAAAAAAAAAAAAAAAAAAAAAAATAGGGCAACAGTCTTACAAGCCAATTAATGGGACCTGCGGGAGTCCCTGGGAACACGCATTGCCTGTGAGGGGGAGGGACTGGGATGTGGCTGCAGGTCGAGCACTGGGATGCAGGCTCAGAGACAGCTGCCGGCTGGTGGGTAGGTGCTGCTAGCACCTCTCTGGGGCGGGCGCACTCCTCTCCTGCAGGCATGGTAGCAGCCAGTGCTGAGATCTGAGCTGGAGCAGAAGGCTGTGCCACAGAAAGTCACAGAAAGGGGAGGTGGTCCTGAGCTCAGGACCAGACTGCCTTCCACCCAGCCTCAACCCCCTCAGGCTGTGCTCCACTCCCACTATGGGCAGAATCTAGGCAAGGGGTTGGACACCTAATGCTAGTTCAGGAAATGTGGCTCAGCCCCAGGGGGACCATAGCCGAGACACTGGGTTTCCAAGGCTGGTGAAGGTAGTATCTTAGTCAGCTAGGTAGCTTATAAACAATGGAAACTCATCTCTCACAGCTCTGGAAGCTAAGAAGTCCACTATCCAGACGCCAGCATGCCTGGTGTCTGGTGACAGCCTGCTTTCTTGCAGACTGAGCAGTGTGAAGGGTTTCTCTGGGTCTTTTTTTTTATAAGGGCACCATCTTCATGACCCAATCACTTCCCAAAGACCTCACCTACTAATACCACCACCTTGGGGTTAGGATTTCAACAGGTGAATCTTGGGGGCATGTGAACATTCAGGACACAGCACAGACCTCCTGGAGGAGGAGGAATAGACCCAAAGAGATCCAGATAAACTCTCTGGAAATCTCTCCTGGCACTTACTTTGAACCAAGCTGAGACTTTAAGAGACCTTATTAACATGTCAATAATGGCACAGCAAACATTCCAGATTTAGGTTGTTAAAGCAAAGACAGTATAAAGGAGAGTGCCACTGGCCCGAGGCTGTCTCTGTACTTTGAGTCCTCCTTAACAACTCACCACCTTACTCAGCTGCAGAGTCTGTAACAAGTGGCCCCATACAAGCCAATAACAAAAGCTGCACTTCAGCCAATCACAGGCCTCCCCCTGAACAGACCGTGCCCAAATGCCGGGGCAAAAGTGAGATTTCATTTAAAGAAAAAAAAGACAGGCTCAGGGCCTGTCGCTCAGTGGCTAGGGCACCAGCCACATATACGGGAGCTGGTGGGTTCAAACCCAGCCAGGGCCAGCTAAAATCAACAATGACAACTGCAATAAAAAAATAGTGGAGCTTTGTGGCAGGCGCCTGTAGACCCAGCTACTTTGGAGGCTGAGGCAAGAGAATCGCTTAAGCTCAAGAGTTTGAGGTTGCTGTGAGCTGTGACACCACAGCCTTCTACACAGGGCAACATAGTGAGATTGTGTCAAAAAAGTAAAAATAATAAAAAGAAAAAAACAACCGCTTCCCCAAGAATTACAGGGAGAGGGGTTTTTTGTTTGTTTTTTCTTTTTTTGCAGTTTTTGGCCAGGGCCAGTTTGAACCCACCATCTCTGGTATATGGGGCCGGAGCCCTACTCCTTGAACCACAGGCGCCGCCCCAGGGAGAGGGTTTTTAAAGGCAGTTTAGTGGGCAAAGGATTAGACAATCAGGGTCAGTCAATTGGTTGGTTTCAGGGTGGAACCATCAATCCTTGGATGGGCCGCTGTCTGGGTGGGTCAGTGACTGGAATGCAGGACGGTGGGTGGAGGGTCCAAGACCACTTGAGTCAGTTCCTTGATCTGGGTGAGTCCATTACTGGAATGTAGGATCTGGAAGTAAATAAAAAACGAGCCCTAGGTTCCAAACAGGTGACATTCTGTACAGACAACTAAGTGCATGACTCCAGGGTAAAGAAGCAAATGAAGGAACAGTAATTATTATAAAGCGAGGGGCAGCGGCTGATTATTATTATTTTAGCTAAGTCTGCTCCTTTGCAGAGTTCTGGGCCTGGTGCCCCTTCTTCAGTTTGTGTGGGTGGTGTGGAAACCCCAGCAGGTCAAACCATTGAAAGTTCTCTGGTTGGATTGATGCCTGTGGCTCAAGCGGCTAAGGCGCCAGCCACATAAACCTGAGCTGGTGGGTTCGAATCCAGCCTGGGGCTGCCAAACAGTATTCTCTGGTTGAATACTAAGCCATTGCTGTTGCCTGAAGGGGAAAATAAATACAAAGCCATGTTAATGGCTTCTGTCCTCCTGTCCCCCAAGTTCAGACCATTTAGGAAGAAACAAAGGTGTTCAGAGGTTCCCAAGGCTCTGGGCACAATCTAAGTGTGCTGGGGAATTTTGATGAGAGGACCTGAGCTTTGGTAGCCCTATCAGATGTGGGTGGCCCAAGTCACTCTCAAGGAGGGGCTACTGCATGTCATCTCTGCACTCCCTACCCTGGAGCGCCGCAGGAAGCCTCCCTGTGGGTGGGTGCTGCGTGCACAGAGCCGGTGGGGTGCCCTGTCACTCTGCAGCCCAGTCCAGGGAGGCCCAGCAGCAGAGTAGTCCAGTATCCAGGAGAAAGGAACACTGCCCACTGATTGGGGGATTCAAGGCAGCTGGGGTAGCAAAATTAGCACAATTAGTAAGAGGTGAAAGGGTGGCGCAGCAGTTCCGAGCAGCCAGTGGCAAGGCTAAGAGGAGCCAGCAGCTTGCAGGGGCCTCATGCCAGCTGAAGTCAGTCTCTGCTCCCTAGCCCCAGCTGCCCTGGACACTGTGTGACTATAACTGAGCCCGTCACATGGGCGTCTGGCCCTTGCTACACTGTCCTGGCCAGTGCCGATGGCTTCTTTGCTGAATGGAGTGTGACCAGCTCGCACTCACCTGGCAAGGTACCCAATGTACTTGCCTGTGCTCTCCTACAGCTCTCTGCCACTAGCCACCAGGGGGCAGGTGTTCACCCTCTGACGTCCACACCTGCGGTCATATGGATGATGTCCTGCAGACTGGCAGATCAGAAGCCTCAGCTGCGACAGCTAGGCAATGGTGCTCTCCCACCATCCTGCCAGCAGTGCACACAGACAAAAATCCAGCAGGCTTCTCATCGGAAGAGTTTCCTGGAATGATGTGGTTGAGCTCACAGCATTCAACTCCTCAGCAGTGGGGGAAGCTGTTCTCTCTCTCTCTTCTCCCCCATCCCACCCACCCAAAAAGAAAATTCAGCTATTTACTGGACTCTCTGGATATTGGAGACAGTATGTGTTTCACGTGGACATTTCATGTGGTGTCTTAAATTAGCCCTCAAATCAGTGTCTTTAGAGCAGGGCTGAGCCAACCGGCTACTTTGGCAACTGCCGCTGAACCGTGGACCACTCTCTCCCTTTGGGGCCCCATAATCCTGGCAACTCCTCTGAGCTAGAGGTCTCTCTGCCTGACAACTTGCTATTTGGAAACTCCTGCCAAGGGAAACAGCCTCCACCCAGATGTGCCCCTTGGGGCTGTGGATTCATTGCCTCCTAAAGACAGCCGCCAGGTATACCCTTTTTTCCAAAAAGCACAATTAGCTTGTAACTGTCTTCCAACGAATCATCTGCCCTGTGGAGACCCTGAGACCCTCAGGCATGATATTCTCGTTTTTATCTTGGACTCCATGACCCGGGACCTCCAGAACGGAAAACTTTGCATTCAAGGATAGCAGGCTGGTGTCCCCAGTGACATCTCAGCTCTATATCAAAAAGGGCGGCTCTGCCTTTGGGGAAACTTTAATCCCTATTCCACCATCTGAAGCAAAATTCATGGCTCTGCAGGTCCTCAGCCCACCAGGGTCCCTGGGCTGTTCACTCAGGTTCACTCAGCTGGAGCCCAATGGTGACCACTTGGCCTGCTGCTCTCCCTCAGCACCAGCTTCACAGCACCCAGCATGGCTGTGCTCACTTGCCCCAGCGGCCAGAATTCAAGGCCATTCTCACTCTTGCTACTTTTCCCTGGCTTGTGGTCTGTTTCCAGCAGTAGCTATTGACTCTGGGTTGAGTCAACATGTTGTATCTACGTGGGACCTCAGAATGTGGCCTTATAGGGTCTTTTGCAGATGCAATTAGTTAATATGTGATCACACTGCATTAGAAGGGGACTTAAATCCAACGACTAGTGCCCTAAGGAGGCCACGTGGGCCTTCCTGGAGCCGCTGGTCAGGCCGCTCGCAGCACTCAGTGACGGAGCTGAAAGCCCACGACTTCTGCCAAGTCCCACCAGACCGGCATCCCAGTAAGTGAAAATGTTAAAGATACCTTTGCCAGCACCAGAAATGGAAAGTACAGACTTCCAAAAACATCTATTGAAAACGAGCAACTTGGGCGGTGCCTGTGGCTCAGTGAGTAGGGTGCCGGCCCCAGATACCAAGGGTGGTGGGTTTAAACCCGGCCCCGGCCAAACTGCAACAAAAAAATAGCCGGGCGCCTGTAGTCCCAGCTACTCAGGAGGCCAAAGCAATAGAATCACCTAAGCCCAAGAGTTGGAGGTTGCTCTGAGCTGTGACACCACGGCACTCTACCGAGGTCACAAAATCATACTCTTGTCTCTAAAAAAAAAAAAAAAGAAAACGAGCAATTTGAATCATGTAGTCAGCCTCCTGAGATAAGGATTAGATTCCTTTGTTTTACCTCTGTTGGGGAAAAAACAGCCATATTATTCAGATATTCTGAATATTAAAACAGCCATATTATTCTCAAGATGCCCGAGTTATGAATGGATGTTCGTTGCGTGGTCTCCAGATCATTCTCATGTTTGTCAAAAAATGTTGTATGCAGCCACAAGAGTAACTCTGGAAAAGGAGTTTGGAGGTGGCCACATTAAAGATGAAGAATTTATTTTGTTTTGTTTTTTTGTAGAGACAGAGTCTCACTTTACTGCCCTTGGTAGAGTGCCATGACATCACACGGCTCACAGCAACCTCCAGCTCTTGGGCTTAAGTGATTCTCTTGCCTCAGCCTCCCGAGCAGCTGGGACTACAGGTGCCCGCCACAATGCCCAGCTATTTTTTTGTTGCAGTTTGGCTGGGGCCGGGTTTAAACCCACCACCCTCAGTAAATGGGGCCAGCGCCCCACTCACTCAGCACAGGCACCGCCCTTGTTTTGTTTTTTTGAGACAGAGTCTTTTTTTTTTTTTTTTTTTTTCAGTTTTTAGCCAGGGCTGGGTTTGAACCCTCTACCTCCGGCATATGGGACCAACCCGGGGCTGGGTTTGAACCCACCACCTCCGGCATATGGGACCAGCGCCTTACTCCTCTGAGCCACAGGCACTGCCCGAGACAGAGTCTTACTGTGTCGTCCTCGGCAGAGTGCTGTGGCATCACAGCTCACAGCAACCTCTAACTCCTGGGCTTAAGTGACTCTCCTGCCTCAGCCTCCCAAGCAGCGGGGACCACAACGCCTGGCTATTTTTTGTTATTGTTGCAGTTGTCATTGTTTTAGCTGGCCTGGGCCAGGCTCAAACCCACGTGGCCAGCGCCCCACTCGCTGAGCTACAGGCACCACCAAAGATGAAGTATTTGGAACAGTAAAGGAAGATGTATCATTACATGGATATAAAACATACTTGCTGTCACAATCTTCCCCTGCCCCATTGACTGCAGCTGAAGAAGAATTATGACAGATTAAAATTAATGAGGTACAAATCGATGTGGGCGTGGGCCACCCCAGACACTATAAGGAGTAGTAGCGTTTACTATTTCTCAAGAAGATTTTCAGGCTTTGGAAAAACTGAAGAACAGATAGCTTAACTACATACAATTGGAAATATATACAAAAAATGAAATTATAGCTGAGCTCAGTGGCTCACACCTGTAATCCCAGCACTCTGGGAGGCCGAGGCAGGTGAATCACCTGAGCTCAAGAGTTTGAGACCAGCCTGAGGTAGAGTGAGACCCCTGTCTCTAAAAATAGCTGGGCGTTATGGCAGGCATCTGTAGTCCTAGCGACTCGGGAGTCTAAGACTAAAGAATCGCTTGAACCCAAGAGTCTGAGGTTGCTGTGAGCTATGACACCATGGCACTCTACCGAGGGTGACAAAGTAAGACTCTGTCTCAAAAAAAAAAAAGAAAAAGAAATTAATTAATTATAATTTTGGCTAACACAACAAACACAGAACTAAAAGATTTGCCAAAGAGGATTCTCAAGGATTCAGCACGTTACCATTTCTTTCTGTATAAACATTTCATGAAGGAGACTATTTAGAGTCCACAGTTTTTATTTATTCAATATCAGGATACACATGCAGTTTAAGAGAACAGATGCTGTATTCTAGCTGCAAGAGCCCTCTACTAGAAATTGGAGAAAGACAACTACAAATGGATGTAATCAGAGAGACAGAGATAGACAAGGGGGCTGAACTGACTGCAGCCTTCCTTAAGGAAGAAGTGCTTCCCAAGCAAAATGCACATAAGCAAAGTTTCTCAGAACCAAAAGGTCCTGCAGGAAAAAGAGAAAATGGGAGACTGATTAGGGGTCCAGCTGAAACTGAAGCCACTGCTGATTAAAATCTACGCATTAAACATTGCAATACTAGTGTTTTAAAAGTTCAGCTTTTAGTACAGGAGAACTGAAATCATTCCATGTTGATATATAATAGGAAAAAAGTTGTACTTTTTGAAAGATAGTACTTTTCATGAAAGGGCGGCACGCGAGTGGCAGAGATCTCACAGACCACGAAGGCTTGTACGAAAGGTCTTTATGGGCGAGGGATGCTTCAGAGCAGCACCAAGGAGGAGAGAAAAGAGAGAGGAGAGGAAAGAGAGAGAGAAAGAGAGAGAAAGAGAGAGAGAGAGAGAGAGAGAGAGAGAGCGAGCACACCTTTATATAGGTTCAGTTAGGGGAAGTCTCAGAATGGTGACGGGGCGGTAGAATGGTCAATAAGGAGTTACTGCTCTGGCGGGAAGAGCAGTTAGGGGCAGACCATGAGTTTGAAATTTTCAGCGGGTAATTGGGACAGGGAGATGAGGTAAGTTTTGCGACTGGGAAATAAGGAGATGTCTAGTAGGCAACTCCCTGTGCTTGGAAAGGAGCTGTAACTTTAAGAGGGAGACAGCTAGTCTTGGTCTGTTGAAAGCAGGAAGGGGCTTTTCTGGGGCAATTACCTAACATTCCACCTTTGTGTCTTTTTAAAATGAATGTTATATAAGACTCATGATTTTTATTTTTGAATTAAAGCTAGAAAAGGATTCAACAAAATAATGTTTAATTTTGTCACACTGTTTTCACAGTGTTGATTCCACTCTTTCACATAACTGTTTGTTTTTTTTTTGGCCAGGGCAGGGCTTGAACCCACCCCCACCCCCCTACATGGGACCTGCGGCCTACTCCTTGAGCCACAGGCGCCACCCACATGTAATTCTTAAAGGTTTATACAATTGTACTAGTTCCAGAAAGTCTAATGGTCTCCAAGTAGGATATATTTCTTATTACATTTTAGTGAAATATCTGAATTCTTTTTTGTGTTTTTATTTTTATTTTATTTATTTATTTTAGAGATTGGATCTCACTATGTTGCCCAGGCTGGAGTGCACTGCTATTCACAGGCACCAGCCTACTACTGATCAGCATGGGAGCTTTGACCTGCTCCGTTTCTGACCTGGGCCTGTTCACCCCTCCTTAGACAACCTGGTGGTCCCCCACTCCTGGGAGGTCACCTTAGTGATGCCAAACTTAGTGCGGACACCTGATCAGCATAGTGGCACTATAGCCTGGAACTCCAGGACTCAAGAGATCCTCCTGTCTCAGCCTCCGGAGTAGCTGGGACTGCAGGCACATGCCACCGTGCCTGGCATCTGAATTTTTTTAAGAGAAATAGAAAGACTTTAAAATGTTCACACTACTTAATATGTTAAGAACCAGACTGGATTATTTTCTAAGAGAAAATTCAGTGTGCCTAGGAAAAGGTGGGAAGTTGTTTACTTCAAGGAGCTTTGCTAACTCTTTCAGATTGTAGGATCACGTCTGCAGCTTTTAGAAATAATGCTTTATTGCAGCAGCCTTTCTATTTTAGTGATATTTTTGTAGTGGCACTGAAATTTCAGAAGATCAACTTTCTCTGAAATTTTAATAATACCAGGCATTTTCCTGTACTGCACAATTTCTGATGACATTGAAAGACTTTGAACAGCCTTAGTAAATTCTCTCTAGTGCTTTAAAAAATTTGCATTTCTAAAGTAAGTCATTTCTTACTAAATACTGTGGGGCTGGGCATCGCCTGTGGCTGAGTGTGCAGGGCACCGGCCTGAGGGTGGCGGGTTCAAACCGGCCAGGCCAAACTGCAACAAAAAATAGCTGGGCAGCAGCCTGTAGTCCCAGCTACTCGGGAGGCTGAGGCAAGAGAGTCGCCTAAGCCCAGGAGTTTGAGGTTGCTGTGAGCTGTGACACCACAGGACTCTACCAAGGATGACAAAGTGAGACTCTGTCTCTACAAAAAAAAAAAAAAAAAAAAAAAAAAAAAAAAAAAATATATATATATATATATATATATATATACACACACACACACACACACACACACACACTGTGGGGCCAAATATTTATGTTCAGATTGAAATTTAAATGAATATAATTCAAAAGGAAACAAAACTAAAGTAAAAAATGCTGAGAAAGTTTCAAACATCAAAATTGACATTTTTCTCCAATACTATGTATTTATAGGTGAATTGTGTTTTTTATCACTTCTGAGCAAATATTCAGATTTAAAATTATTTTAAGATCCTAGTATTTGGCTCAGCACCCATAGTACACTGGTTACGGCACCAGCCACATACACTGTGGCTGGCGGGTTTGAACCCAGCCTGGGCCAGCTAAACGACAAATGCAACAAAAAAATAGCCAGGTGTTGTGGCAGGCACTTGTAGTCCCAGTTACTTGGGAGACTGAGGCAAAAGAATCATTTGAGCCTAATAGTTTGAGGTTGCTGTGAGCTGTAATACTACGACACTCTACTGAGGGCAATAAAGTGAAACTGTGTGTCCAAAAAATAAAAAAGAAAAGAATATGTGTATAGTTTTGGTTATAGATAATCAGACTACAAAATTTAATCATCCAAAGTAATTGACAATAATGTTGCACTATCTACTAAAGATATACTTTAAGTTGTTCCATGGGTGCACACACAGACAACTCATACACACAAATCACTGCATTATGAATCCTGCAGCTGTGTTGCAGACCATAGCTGAACCTGCTGTTAGTCAGGAGGAATGTTACCTGTCATGAGGATATAAAATAATTTAGTAATGAATGTTTTTCTCTACTGTCCATGTGCAGTTATACCCCAAATTCCACAACACTACATGAACATTCCATGGAGGCAAGCCTGGAGTGATGCATCTCCGAGCCAACAGGCACAGGGACTGTGGCAACCCCAGAAGCTGAAAGAGACAAGAAAGGCCCAGAGCCCTCAGAGGGAGTGCGGCCCTGCCAACACCTTGGTTTCGGGGAGAGAACATCCTGTTGCTTTAAGTCAGCTTGCGACATTTTGGAGCAACAGCCCCAGTACACCAGCTCAGTCTCCACCTGAAAAACACCCCCCATGGGGGCTGCAACCCGCAGGCATGAACCACAGTGCCCACAGGACTGTCTGGGTCACTGCCGTGGCCTCTATGAGCTGGACAAGCTTAGTCACGGACTTTGTTCCTGACGCAGACCACTGCGAGCCAGGCCCAGGACTCCTGCTGGAAGCCGGTCCACTTCTGCCACAGAGGCAGAGGTATATTGCTGCACGGAGTGTCCCCAGCTGCTGACTCCATCAGACCTCCTCAGAGCCCTCTCAGGGCTGCAATGCCACCTTTCCTTAAAGGTCCTCCCCAGAACAGAGCTTGGCTAGGTCTGGAACTGCTGCTCTCAGCCAATCAGCTGATTCTGGACACACTGTGGTGGCCCCTGAAACTAACCAGTGTCATGCTTCAGCTACATTTGCAGTCCGACAATAAAGCTGCTTTTATTGTGAAAGCCCTGACAAGGGCTGACAGGTGAGGTATTGGCTCACCCTCTGCACCCCTCCCACCCACAGGCGCCTAGGTGAGGTGTGCCGAGTTGCAACAGCCTCCTCCTCCGAAACTCACCAAAAGTTTCTCACTCTGCCTCCTTCGCCGCCTCCTGTCTCCACACCCTTAGGCACTTGGGTCACTGGACGTGGCTGTCCCCAGAAGGATCATCGGGTCGGTCACCTCATCAGTAATGATCAGGATGAAAGGGGTGGAGAGGCACTGTCTAGAACTGTTTTGGATCCTCCGGATTCCGCCCTGCCCCTTCCTGAGCAGGGGGCTTTTTCTTTCCTCTAATGGTACCCTTTGGCCAGCCTGGTCAGTCCACTCTCTGGGGACAGCCAGCCAAGCATGGCTCTAGACTCAAGACTTAATTCTGGTTCAGCCACTTGAATTCTCCTGTAGGAATGTCATGGCCTTAGGTCACAAAGGGTCACAAGTGTGCTTGAGGATGCTTGCTGGTGCCTTGTGGTGGAACATGTGGACCCAAGTCTGGGTGTTGTGGCCCAGCCAGGATCCCATCAGGAGACAGAAGCAGCACGGTACTCTGGATGGGGAACGGTCCCTACACAGAATGATTCACTGCACCAGAAGAGCGAATGAGAGGTGTTAAGGAGCTCTCTCCAACACTGAGGTCCAGACCTGGCTGTGGCCTTTAGCATGGCAGAGAAGTCATGTGAAGCCATGCCAGCAGACCTCCCTAGAAACGTGCCCTGAGGAACTGGCTAGATACTCCTCTTGGACAGTACTGGGAAAGGTGTTTACAGGGAGGCGTCTCATGGAAGGCACCAGCCACCAAACCACCTGTGGGGTTGTGGTAGGAGGTACTGGCCAATGGGTGCTGCTCACCATTGTACACCCGAAAAAGCAAGTGCTGCTGAAACTGCACATACTGCAGAAACCTCCCCACTGCAGAGCTGCCCTGCAAACACACCCAGGCAAGCCCCACCCTCCCCCATTGCCTCTCCAGCATCCTCTATGGATAACACTTGGAATGATGTCGGTTGGAAAAGAAGGCACAAAGGGCCCAGCTTAATTTTCACATATCAGGCAATCAAGGGTGAATTTAGAGCTGTGAGATATTAAATAGGTAACTGGCGATGACCTTTCTGGACACTGTTCTGGGTACAATTAGGGAACAACTGGGAAAAGATGCAGTTACAGCAACTGGAACAGCACACACTGATTATGTAACAGTGGAGGGTGGGCAACAAGCCCACCTAAGGAGGGAACATGGAGGAATGAAGGTTTGGGAACAAAGGGCACTGATGAGCCTTGACCTTCAGAATCACCCCTGGGACCTCTGCACGAAGGCTGGCACACCTGACCTTCCCTTTACCTGGCCGCTGGCCCCAGCCAGGGCTCTACCACTGGGCCGCAGGCCACAACGGTCACCTAAACAGCAGGGCATGGTCCGGCTCCGCAGACAAGATGGCTTCCAGCACCACCTGGGGCCTCCTCTCCCCACCCCCACCCCATGTCTGTTGATCACATTCCACAGGCAGATGAGTGTCCCAGTGGGTAGTGCAGACACAAAGATGTGGTTCAAAGTGCCCTTGGAGCCCGGTCAGCACCCCATTCACTAGCGCCTAATGGGCAACTGTCCAAGTGTGCCAGGTGCTGTTGACAGGAGAAAGTGATCACTGGAAAGGTGCACAGAAGGCGCCGTTCTGTGGGGCCTGCTGAGAAATGCCTTTGTGGAAGATTCTGGGGGACAAGGTGATAATGAGCCCTTGCTGGGCACTTCTCACAGGGGATGTCATCCCCTTCCCAGCAGCCCAGGAGTGGTGCTGAAACTGTTCTCACCCCATTCTCAGATGGGGAAAGGGCAGTTGTCCCTAGGACCATTATAGAGCCTGGATTCTGACCCTGTGTGCTGGACCACTGGCCACACACAACGGCACCCATGGCATCACTGTCCTGGGAGCTATGAGAGTCATTCCCAAATGTCCCCAGTGTCCACCCACATGGCATGATGGCTGCAGAACACTGACCAGGCCAGGTGGTTCAGGAGAAGAGACAGCAGGGAGGCACAGTCCCAGAGCCACAGCATGGCTTTGGGCACAACTGGACACAGATGCACAGCTGGACACAGACGGACATACTCAGATACACAGACCCACCCCACAGACACACAGCCTGGACACAGATACACAGACCCACCCCACAGACACACAGCTGGACACAGATGGACATACTCAGATACACAGACCCACCCCACAGACACACGGCTGGACACAGACGGACATACTCAGATACACAGACCCACCCCACAGACACACAGCTGGACACAGACAGACATACTCAGATACACAGACCCACCCCACAGACACACAGCTGGACATAGACGGACATACTCAGATACACAGACTCACCCCACAGACACACAGCTGGACACAGATACACAGACCCACCCCACAGACACACAGCTGGACACAGACGCACATAGTCAGATACACAGACTCACCCCATAGACACACAGCTGGACACACATACACAGACTCTCCCCACAGACACACAGCTGGGCACAGACACACACACTCAAACACACAGACCCACATCACAGACACACACTCAGATATAGATCCACACAGACCCACAGCTGCACAGTGACATAGACACTGCCCCGCACCGCAGCCTGTCTGCACTTGTGTTTGGAGATAGGTTCCCACCCCTGCCCCTAAGCCTCCGGCCAGAGACCCTTATGTGAGGCCCCCTCCTCTGGGTATAGACACAGTTCCCAGGGCACCTCCTGGGTATAGGCCCCTGGGCTAAGAGCCAGACTAGAAAGTCCCTGCGGCCTTAAGCCTGCTCTGGACCACAGGGGCTGCTGGATTGGCAGCAGCAGCTTCTCTGGAACACCCTCAGAATCTGGGCAGGGACTGGGGAGAGTCCCCACATCAGGCACCAGTGGGAACATCTGGGTGACAACCACACCCAGCCTTTTGGGGGAGGAGGAGAGAGACAGGTGGGCATTCTTCTAATGACTGGGCCATCAGGGTGGGGCAGCCAAATTCAGGCCCGTCCCAGCCGGGTCACGGAGGCCACCAGCTGGCCTGCAAGGCCCCAGCCTGGCAACCAGAGCCTCCTTTTTTCTCTACAAAGGGGAGTCTGCACTAGGTGGCCCCCGTGTCTCCTTCCTTCACTCAGCCCTCTCCTGTCTCATGCTGACACAAGAGACAGCACACACACCCCCGCACAACATTGTCTTCCTCCACAGCCATGGCATTTGGTCCTGCAGAAGCCTCTGCATCTTCCATCAGGAGATGAGGCTCCCTGCCAGGTAGGAGTGAGTATGGAGGTGACAGAGGTGGTCAAGAGCCACTGCCCTTGACCACAAGCCCTGTGTTCTGCTGGCCAGAGGCAGCAGGCTTGGTAAGGTGGTCTTGGGCCCCCCACATCCTGCTAGCATGGGGCTCTCCTGCACAGCCAAGGTGAGCTGCTCCTCGGGAGTGAGAAGAAACACCCGGAACCCCCAGCTCAGGAGCAGGCTCTCTTGGGAGAGGCCCTGGCTTGCTCAGCTTGGTGGAGGTCCACACTGTACTGGGCCCTCACTCGAGCAGTCTCCTTGCCCCTGATATGGGGGTGGTAGGCTCTGCCTGGGGCAGTCTTGCCCCCCAAATTGCTCTCAGCTTCTCCTCCCTCTCAGAGGGAGCCAAGGGGCAGAGGCTGAGTAGTCCACCATTAGGAGAATCAAGGCAAGACCTCCCCACTCCCATCCCCACGGGGCTCTGTCCACAGGTGTTGAACTGCTTTGGCCATAAGGGGGAATGGGAGAGCTCCCTCCAGGGCCTGGCCCAGAGCAGCTGGAAATGTCCCCTGAACTGACCGTGGGTCCTGGGCTGCAGGTGGCACCCAAGCTTCTGCTGGCCCATCCACCTCCCTGGGGTTCCTGGAGACAAATGACCTGGCATATGGTCCAACTTCAGGTCTGCATTCATCCCCCCTCCCCAGCATATCCAGACACATGGACTACTCGTCCAGGGAGTCTTCCCTGAGAACCCCCATCAGACCTTGCCTGCCACAGCCTTTGCTTGCCTCAGACTGATGAACCAGGGATGGGGTGTTCTTCATCCTCCAGCTGAGCTGACCACTACTGTCTCACACTGCTCCTCCCAACTCTGGTGACAGCGCTCCTGCAGGGGAAGGACAGGCCACTCCTTCATGGCTGTGAGACCCTGGGCACATGCATCTTCTTGCTGAGGTCACAGGTACCTGGAGATGGCAGTATTTTCCTTCAGCCTGGGCAAGGTCTGAATGTTGACATTTGGCCTTAGTACTCCATCTTGCCCTCTTGTCCTGTTCATCCCTTTTTCAGAAGACTGGGGGACAGTTCCTGCCTGGCTTTAAAGGGGGAGGGTCACCCGGGACACAAGGGTGCCTCCTCCTGGTCTGGCCACCAGCTGCCTTGGGGGATCACAGACACTGGGAGGGTCCACCTGTTAATCCCCCCTGCCCCCTCTCCCCATCTTCATGCTGCCCCAGCCCTGTCCACTCAAGCCTCTGGCCTGGCCCACCTCCCTGTCCTCTGCCTGGTACAGAGGTCTGACCTATTTGGCCATGTCTCCCTGTTTAACATGCTGCCCTGCGATTCTGTGGAGAATCTTTCTGATGGATGGTGCTGGAACAATCGGATATCTATGTGCGAAAATCCCAACAAAAATACAAAACCAAAAACTGAACCACCGCCCTGATTCATACCTCACATGATACGCAAAAATTAACTCAAAGTTGAATCATTGATCTAAATGTAAAACTTAATACTACAGAACTCCTAGAAGAAAGCAGAGAGAAAATCTTTTCGATGTTGGATTAGGCAAAGATTTCTTAGATATGACATATACTAAAAGCACAATCCACAACAGAAAAAAATTGCTAAATTGGGCCTCACCAAAATCAAGAAGTTAGGTTCTTTTAAAGACGCTGTCAAAAAAACGAAAGACAAGGCACATACTGGGAGAAAAATCTCGGCAGTTTGCATATTTGATCATCTTCTGATATACATTAGATAGAAGGAAACCAACACTTTTTTTTAAAGACAGAGTCTCACTTTGTTGCCCTGGGTAGAGTACTGTAGCGTCACAGCTCACAGCAACCGCAAACCCTTGGGCTTAAGCGATTCTCTTCCCTGAGCCTCCCAAAGTAGCTGGACTACAGGGCCCGCACAATGCCCGGCTATTTTGAGAGATTGGGTCTTGCTCTGGCTCAGGTTGGTCTTGAACTCGTGAGCTCAACCAATCCACCTGCCTGGGCTTCCCACAGTGCTAGGACGACAGGCATGAACCACCGAGCCCAGCCTGAAACAACACATTTTTTTCTTTCAAGTTGTTATTTTTTTGTTTTACAACACTTTTTTTTAATGGTAGAAAAAACTGAACAGATAACCTCCTTATTCACTAGGAGTGACGACCACAACCAGCCGCCACCACTCGGCCTCTGGCATGGCTGAAACTTTAAATCCCAAGGGCTGCGAGGCTGAGGAGCAGATGGCGCTCACACTCGTGGAGACGTGCGCGGCGCGGCGCTGGGAGCGTCTTGGCAGCTGCCTGGAGTTATTATCAACAGTCCTCACCGTCCAACTCGCAGTCCTTTAGGTGTTTACCGAGTGAAATGAAAACCTATGTTCGCAGAAACCTGCACGTGCAACTTCACAGCCGCTCTGCGCCTAATCACCCTAACTGGGAAACTACTCGAGTGTCCTCCAGCGGCCAGTCGCCAAACTGGTGGCCTCGACAATAAAAAGAAGGGACCAAACTTCAGGGGCACGACGCTGAGCGCAGAGGCCAACTGCGAGGCTCTCTCGGTGGTTCCATTGCCATGACCTGGAGAAAGACAAACCTGGACCCCCAGAGCCCGAGGCATCGCCCAGTGGCTGAGGAGGGCTCGCCCCGAAAGCCCCGGCGCGTTAGAGGCAGCCTCTCCCTGCGCCCTCGGCCGCGCGCCCCCGAGCGCTTGGAACCCTGCAGAATCACGCAGTAAAGTGAAAAGGTGGCTTCCGCGGCGCTACAGACTTCGCGGGGGAAGCCAAGGAGCCGGCCCGGCACGCCCCCGGCCCCGCCCCCGCCGCGAGCCCCGGGACCGCTCCGGAGGGAGGGGTCCGAGGATGGGTGGGGCCTCGCCGCCCTCCCCCTCCTCACCCGAGATGCGTCGACGCGACTCCCAGCTCCGCCCCCGCCGCGCGCCCCCGCCCGGCCTCCTGCGCGCCCCTGCCCTCCCAGTCCGGCCCCGCACGCCCCCGCGCGCCCTCCAGCGCGCCCCCGCCCTCCAGCGCTGCGGTCGGCCGTCAGAAAGGCGCGCGCCTTCGCCTTTAACGCGGGCCCGGGGGCGCGCGGCCCGCATGGCGAGGTAGAGGCGGCTGTTGCGGGCCGGGCCGGGGCTGAGGCCAAGCGAGCCGCGGGGCCCGCGCAGCCCCGGCCGGCGCCCACCATGCGGCGGCTGCGGCGCCTGGCGCACCTGGTGGTCTTCTGCCCTTTCTCCAAGGGCTTGCAGGTAAGCGCCGCACCCGTGCGCCGGGCCAGGGTCCGCGCCCCTCCCGGCCCGCCGCGCTGACTGGGCCGCTTCTGGGGATGGGGGAGGGCGGTGTCCAGCCCTGGGGGTGAGGCCGAGCGCGGAGAATGGGCCTGATTCAGGACACAAAGGGTTAACCAGCGCCCGGGTGGGGGTTGGGGAGGCTTGGAGAGGACTAGGGAAGAGTGGAGGGCTGCGGAGGAGATGGGCAAGGGTCCTGGCACCGCTGATGCTGAGGGCTGGCTGCCCCCGCCCGCCCTTAGTCCTGACCCTGCTTCCCGGGGTCTAGAAGCCGCACCAAAGTCCTTTCCTCTTCTCTCTACCTAAAAAATAAGGTTTGTTTTTCTTTTGTAAAGACCTGGACACGTAGTAATGCCCTACGAAGGACATGACATCCCCTGGGTCATCACTCAGCCAGGCATAAAGCAGAGACCATGCCCTGATCCCAGGGTGACCTTGGACCGGTCACCATCTACTGGGGAAGCCCAGGCTGTCTTGGGCTCTAGCAGCGAGGAGCTCTTTCACCTTTTGCTTTGAGGAGGTCTGGCCAGGCAGCCTCAGCTATCAAGGAACCCTCCCTCCCACCCCCACTTCCTCCCAGGCTCTCCAGGAGGTCAGGGTGGCCCTACCTCTGTGGCCCCTCTCCCTGGAGGATCCTTGCCCAGAGCCTGGCCCGCCTCAGCTCCCTTTCCAGGCAGTGGGCTTGGAGGCGGAAACTCACAGGTTGCAGTGTGACCCCCTGATCCCAGACACCTGTCTGCCTTGAGGCTTAGGGTACAGTGGTCCCAGCTCAGCACTGGGCAAGGTGCTAGCTGAAGGATTGAAAGACTACTCCCTACACCAAAAAGTGGAGGCTCCACAGGAGGCAGGGACAGCTCCTGGGGAGGGCCAGGTAAGACCTGGGGGAGCAGCCACAGCCCTGGTGGGTCCGGCTGGTTTGGACCCTGCAGGCAGCTTCTAGTTCTGGGTCACTTTGTCCTACCCAGTCAACCCGGGGTCCAGCATTGGCCACAGCCTGCTTACTTCCTGGCTGTCCCCTAGACTCCCAGCCTGTGCTGGCCCTCCCCACTTGGCCTGCCTTGGGTGTGCTCCCTCAGACGGGATAGCCGGAAGTCCTCTGACCTTATCCTGCCAAAACAGCCGCTGCCCCTGCCCCTGTCCCCACCATTTCTCTGCTTTCCTGTTTTTTGTTTTGGACAAATCTGACGGAAACAGATGCACTGCCCGGGACAAGTGGACCCGAGGGGATGGAGACCCGTCCTGGGCCATGGACATCTTTAATGTAGCTGCCCAGCCTGGACCAGCTTTAAGTACCAGTTCCCTGACTCCTCCTGACCAGCCCCTCCTGGGTGGCTGCCCAGTGAGTTGGTGCTAGGGAAGCAGGAGAGACAGGTCCACCTCTCTTGAAAGAAGCATAAAAATGACCCAGCTGCTGGGCTGAGCCTTGTCCTTGGTAGGAAGCTAGTGGTGCCATTTCTCTAAGGAGGCTTCTGCCACAACCCTGATCTCAAAACGACTGAACACAGCTGATGCCTACGCCTGTGGCTTCTGACTGGGGCTGCTCAGCCCTGGGGCTGTAGAGGGTGTTGCCAGGAGGGCCAGGGAGGGGACATGGCTGGGTCCATTGGTGCAGCCCCTCCCTAGCAGCAGTGGAGAGGAGGCCACGGGGTGCTTGATGCCAGCAGCAGGGCCTCCTCTCGGGGGAGGCTGGCCTCCAAGTCCTGGGCCTTCCTGCTCTCAGCTGTGGGTCAGAGATGTCTCAGCACCTGTTTGGGACAAGCCACCTGGTAACAGTCCCTTCTGCTGGCTGTTCCCAGACAGCACCTTGTCAGGGCTGCAGGTTGCCAGGGCAGAATGTTAGAAAGGGAGGTCATGCCCACCTGTCCCTTGCTGTCACCCTTGTAAACCTGACTGCGAGAGCTGGATAGGAGATTGTGCCCCCAAAACCTGATCCTCACACCTGTGAGTCCACTTGCCAGCAGGGTAAACCAAGGCAGAGGGCCTGAGGATGGCAGAATGAGCTGGAGCCCTCTATAAGAGCCCAACATTAGGGTTAGATCCTCTGGCCGTGGGGCCAGGGGCTGGTTATATTTTATTAATTGTGATAAAATACACGTAATATAAAATTTATCATCTTTTTATGTCACCCTTGGTAGAGTGCTGTGGCGTCACAGCTCACAGCAACCTCTAACTCTTGGGCTTAAGTGATTCTCTTGCTTCAGCCTCCCTAGGAGCTGGAACTACACACGTCAGCCACAACACCCGGCTATTTCTTTGTTGCAGTTGTCGTTGTTTAGCAGGCCCGGGCCAGATTCAAACCCACTGCCTTGGTGTATGTGACCCGCGCTCTTAACTGCTAAGCTACAGGTGCCGAGCCTGATCATAACTATTTTTATATGTGCACCTCAGTAATATAAAGACATTCATGTTGTTCTGGCACCACCACTGTCTACCCACTGAATTTTCCATCATCTCAGCCAGCCACTCTGTCCCCTGAAACTCTGACTCCCCTAACCCCCACCGACCAGCATCCACCTTTCTTCCTGTCTCAGTGGACTTGACGACTAGGGCCTGAGATAAGTGGGATCTGACTGGCTCATTTCACTAAGATGATGTTCTCAAGGGTCATCCCTGTCATGGCTTATGTCACTCCTCTCAAGGCTGGACAGAGTCCACTGTGTGGAGGGGTACACTGTGTTCACCCTCCTCCTCCCCACCCTCCATGGTGCACCAGGAAAGGCAATGTCCCTTCAGGCAGGTGGGCTCTCCGCAGCCCTCAGGTGTGTCTATCTGACCTTGTGCAGAGGTGAAAATGTTATCAAAGTCCAGCAAGACAGGAAGGGGTTTCTATGAAGTATCTTTATTCAGCAAAATAAAGAATTGGCCGCTCTCTATTTCCCTCGTTTTAAATTTATTTTTACCTGCCTGTGAAATTTAAAGTCTGGGAGGCACCAGCCCCCAGCTGCAGGCCCAGCTGTGGGCACGTGGCAGGAGGGAGCCAGGAGGGAGATGCTGAGCTATTGGTGGGTATGGTGCTGAAAGCTAGAGGGGCACTGGTGGCCCTTATCAGTGAGACTGGGGCCTCGAGTGAGGGCCACTGACAACGCTTCCTCACAAGGCTCCCTCACGCAGGGGCGGCTCCCGGGCCTCAGACTCAAGTCTGTCTTCCTGGTCTGGCTGGGCGTCTTGGTGGGCAGCTGGATGGTGTACCTGCACTACTCATCCTACTCGGAGCTCTGCCGCGGCCACGTCTGCCAGTTGGTCATTGTAAGTGTCACCCAGGTGTTTCGGATGAGATGTTGCACCCAGCCAGGAGGTGCTTTCCTGCCTGGGCCCACAGCCAGGAGGCCATGGGGGCTCCAAGGTGGAACCTGCACCCTGAAGAACAGCCTCTGGTTGGCGTAGAGGGTTACCAGCCAGGGGAGAGGGCAGGGGACTACTACAGGTGCCTGGGAGAGCATAGGCAGCTTGGACAGGCCAGTGTCTGGGGACAGGTGGGCTCCAGAGACATTTTAAGAGGGGGAGCTGGGATGCGTAGCTATCCTTACTACCACAGACTGGAGGACCTTGTGTACTTCCCTGATGGCCTTGAGGGCTCCTCCTGGGGCCATGGGCTACCAGAGCAGTGCAGGGTGTGGCCTCTGGAGCCTACCCCCTGCACGCGTGAGAATGTGCACATGAGGCGAGCACGCCTGTGAGCGTGTAAACAAACTCCTCTGCACTCCTGGCTGGGGGAGGGAGCATCGGCTCTGCTGTCCTGGAAAACCCTAGATGTGCCCAGAGCCGGTCAGACCCCCATGGCCATCTTAGCTTTCTTGTTTTTTCTTTCTTTTCTTTTTTGTTTTGAGACACAGCCTCAAGCTGTCGCCCTGGGTAGAGTGCTGTGGCATCACATCTCACAGCACCCTCCAATTCCTGGGCTTAAGTGATTCTCTTGCCTCAGCCTCCCAAGTAGCTGGGACCACAGGCACCCACCACAACGCCCGGCTATTTTTTTGGTTGCAGCCCTCATTGTTGTTTGGTGGGCCCGGGCTGGATTCGAACCCGCCAGCTCAGGTGTATGTGGCTGGTGCCTTAGCCACTTGAGCCACAGGCACCGAGCCCCCCATGGCCATCTTAATGCCCCACCCCCACCTGTCCTGCCCAGCAGCCAGAGCCCTGGAGAGACCAATGGCCATGTTCTGATGTCTCCACTCTGCAGCAGGCACTTTTAGGGTGTTGACAGGCACCTTTCCCTGGGGGGCTGTGTGGCTACTGAAGCCACAGGAGGGCTCCAGAGGGCCTGTTCTGGCCACTGACCCTGGCTCCCAAGGGTCTGGGCCCTGCAGAGGCCTGTCTGACAGGGGTGGCTGTGAGGGAGGAGGAGTGAGGGGGCACAGGTGGGCAGAGCCCATGAGACCCGGGAACTTCCCGGGACCCAGCTGGTCCTGGGAGACTGTTACTAGCTCTGGAGCTCCCTGCCTCTGAGCATTGGCTGCTAAATGCCTCCCAGGGCAGGCCGTACCCCCTGGGAGCCCATCTGTCCCATTGGGGATGCCCTGGTCCATCTCATAAGTGCTCAACTATGGCCTATGGGGCATCAGGCATAAGTTGGGGGAACACAGCCCTGCACCACAGTCCAGGGGCCTCTGAGCAGAATGGGAGTAATGTGCATTGGTCCCAGGGTCACAGGTGAAGGCTTCAGGGTACACTGTGAGTGGACACACCACGGACGGGACTGCAGCCTTGGGACCAAGGGGGTGAGGGTCAGGCTCCAGGCAGTAGGTGAGGAGAGGAGAGCAGGGAGTTAGGGCATCGGTACATGTGTTCTGAGCACCTTTCGGGGGAATAGGACATGCCCCCCCAAACAAGAGGAGCCTGCAGCTTCCCAGCCCTCTGCCCAGCAGGAGTGTCCCTGGGCAGTGCCAGCCTTCCTAAAGATCATTGCCAAGCCTAGCTCTATAAAGCCTGTCCCCTGGGTCCACAGGGATGTCCCTCTTTTCCTGCCTGCCTCATGGGGGCAGTGCTAGGGATCACAGCTCATGTGCTAGCAAGACTGTGAGGTGAGGGGACTCGCCTGGAACCTGAAGGAAGCTCCTACAGCCCTGGTGACATGCAGGGAAGGTGCTGGGACAATGAGAGGATCTCCCCTGGAGCCCTGGCTCCCAGCCTGGTGGTGGGCCATGGGCCTGTACCTGGCATGTCCCCAGCCTCTTTCCCCCAGGCCCTGGTGCTCTGGCAGTTCAGGTATAGAGCAGAAGCCCTCTAAAAGCATTGATGGGGGAGTCTGAGAAGACCCCTGGCACTAATGACCCTGCCTGTAAGGTGTGGGTTGGTCCTAGTTGCTCTTTCTGTCTTGGAAAGCTATTGTTTTCTTGCTGCCACAGGCTAGGCACTGCCTTCCTGATTCACATGCCAGAGTCTATGGCTTCTGGCTGGCTCAGTCTTTTTTTTTGTCCCCCTCCCTGGTGTCCCATTGCCCTATTCTAGGACAGGGATGCTCTGCACAGCCTACCCCTGTTTCCTCCAAGCCTGGCTGCCAGGCCGTACTCCATGGCAACAGGAGTCCCACATCCAGGAGCTGCTCCAGGCCCCTGAGAGGGAAGGGCCAACTCCAGAGCTCCTCACCTCTGGCTCCCTGCCTTCCCTTGGGATTGAGGGTTGCAAGGCTATGTCTGGAGCTGAGTGGGGACTGATTTAATTACTGCCACTGGTGTCTCCCTCCCTGGCTGCCTAATGAGGGGTGGCCTGGTAGGAAAGACTGGGCTGGGAGTAATTGTCAGGCCCCAGGGTGCTGTCTTCCAAGCTGATGGTGACAAATTGCCCTGATACAGTCAACTGTGGCTCAGAGCCTGGCCCCAGGCCACATGGATACCTGAGGGGCTGGGAGTAGTCACAGATGAGGAGGTGGAGGCTGAGGGCAGATAGGCTCTGGCTCCCCTGGCAATAGCCCCTTCATGTTGGGGGGCCCTGCAGACTGGCCAGGCAGGAAGTCCTGCCCTGCACTTCGGGCAGGACACCATTATGGGGCCTGCACCCAGGGCATGTTGAAGGAGGGACTAAGTTCCTGGGAAGAGAGACAACGTGAGAACCTGTTCAGAAGCAGTCGTGTTGGGGAGAAGCTTAGCACCAGGAGCTGTCCTGAGAGCCCCAGCTAGACCAGGGTCCTAGTACCAGAGCGGCTGCAGCTCTGTCCAGCCGGACATGGTATTACATTGTGCCTTTCACAGGATGCTTCTTTTACCTGGTGGACAGCCTAATGCCTAGCTGTCCCACTGTGACCGGGGCCCCTCACTCAGGAAACCTGCTTACACTGAAGGGTGCCCTCTGCTTAGGTGACCCGCATCTGGCTTGTGCCTACTGACCCTGTCTCTGGTGCTGGGAGCCTGCCCTGTGTTCTTTTGATGGAAGGTGCCAATTCAGTACATGAGAGGCTGGAAGGAAGAGTAGGGAGTTGGGGAGGGGGGGGGTGAGTAGCACAATGCAATGCATGTAATCCCCTGGCTCACTGCAGGTTCGCAGGCCAATGCCTGAATTGTCCAGAGCCAGCCTGCTAGGCCTGAGAGGTGCCTCTAAGTCTTTATTCTTACCTGAGGCCACTGGCTTGGGCTGGGCGATTAGAGTGTGGTGGTCTCCCAACAGGACAAGGAGGGGGTCTGCCCTGCAGAGACAGGCCCATCCTGCAGTGAGACAGCAGCAGCCCCTGTGCCACCCAGCTGGCCTACAGCGTGGCTGGTGGACTGGTGTGGGCCTGAGGCTGCCAGGTTACCAGCTCCAGCAATCTGAGGTCTCTTTGAGAAAAGTGCTATCTCCAGGTAATCAGGGGCATGCTGAGCCCTGGCACAAACTGTGGGGGCTTTGGCCCTAAATGCCTACCTACAACCCGATGGCCACTTTGCTTTGCCAATAGATGGGTGTAAGATGGGGTGTGAGGCTCACTTAGCCTCTGTCCCCCCACCCCCACCCTGCGCTGTCTCCTCAGTGTGACCAGTACCGCAAGGGCATCATCTCTGGCTCCATCTGCCAGGACCTGTGCGAGCTGCACAAGGTGGAGTGGAGGACCTGTCTATCTTCAGCCCCCAGCCAGCAGGTAGGCCCACTGGGTGGCGGGGGAGGGGGGACACCCCTGCAGTGGGAGGGGCACATCTCACAGAGGACCCTATGCTCCCATCCAGGTGTATAGTGGGCTCTGGCAGAACAAGGATGTGACCATCAAGTGTGGCATTGAGGAAGTCCTGGACTCAAAGGCCCGGCCAGACGCAGTCCCTGGGCGGGAGCTGGTGCTGTTTGACAAGCCCACCCGGGGCACCTCGATTAAGGAATTCCGGGAGATGACCCTCAGCTTCCTCAAGGTCAGTTACCTTTGCTGGGGGTATGGCAGGCTGTCTGCAGCAGCTGCAAACTGCACGCCCAGGATGTGTGCAGCAGGCAGCCCTGGCACCTACGTGCCCACAGTGTAAACACACGACCAGGCGTAGGTAACCCTGGGCAGGAGGCAGGCCAGAGAAGCAGTCTCTCTGGGGTGGGGGTGGCAGCAGATGGGCAGGCCGGGGCTAGGACAGAGGACCTGGTAGGTCCATTGTGGCAGGAGCCAAGGGCAGGCTGGGAGGTAGAAATAAGGGCTCAGGGATGAAGGGACTGCCAGGCTTTGCTTCCTGTGCCCAATGCCCAGGCTCCCCACACAGCTGCCATCAGGGAGGTCTGACCATCTGGCAGCAGCAGGAGCACAGGCCCGGGAGCATAAGCCAGTGAGGGACCCATGTCCATCGCTGTGCCCCAGCTGTGCGGCTGCAGTCTGGGACCCCCCACCCTGGCAGGTGCTCTAGTCTTGCCCACAGCCACCCTGCCAAGAGGACCAGGTCAGGGGAGGTCGTGCTCCCAGGGCTCCTAAACAACCAAGGCTCCCGCTTTTGGTCCCACATGCCAGGCGAACCTGGGAGACCTGCCATCGCTGCCAGCGCTGGTCGGCCAGGTCCTGCTCATGGCCGACTTCAACAAGGACAGCCGGGTGTCCCTAGCCGAAGCGAAGTCTGTGTGGGCCTTGCTGCAGCGCAACGAGTTTCTGCTGCTGCTGTCCCTGCAAGAGAAGGAGCACGCCTCCCGGCTGCTGGGCTACTGCGGGGACCTCTATCTCACCGAAGGTGTCCCCCACGGACCCTGGCATGTGGCCACACTGCCGCCCCTGCTGCGCCCACTGCTACCCCCTGCCCTGCAGGACGCCCTGCAGCAGTGGCTGGGGCCCGCGTGGCCTTGGCGGGCCAAGATCGCCATCGGCCTGCTGGAGTTTGTGGAGGAACTCTTCCATGGTTCCTACGGGACCTTCTACATGTGTGAAACCACTCTGGCCAATGTGGGCTACACAGCCACCTACGACTTCAAGATGGCCGACCTGCAGCAGGTGGCGCCCGAGGCCACCGTACGTCGCTTCCTACAGGGCCGCCGCTGCAAGCACAGCGCGGACTGCACCTATGGCCGTGACTGCAGGGCTCCATGCGACAGGCTCATGAGGCAGTGCAAGGGTGACCTCATCCAGCCCAACCTGGCCAAGGTGTGTGAGCTGCTGCGGGACTACCTGCTGCCTGGCGCCCCCGCAGACCTCCGGGAGGAGCTAGGCACGCAGCTGCGCACCTGCACCACGCTGAGTGGGCTGGCCAGCCAGGTGGAGGCCCACCACTCCCTGGTGCTCAGCCACCTCAAGGCTCTGCTGTGGAAGACAATCTCCAACACAAAGTACTCCTAGCCCCAGGGGTGGTCCTCCCTGTCACCCTGAGGGACTAGCCACAAAGTGGCCTCCCTCTCCCTCAAGGAATCCTGCTGCAAACTTTTACAAGTCACCCCCCTGCAGACCCACCCCAGCACCAGGGCAGGCTAGACTGCAGCAGCCCAGACAGATGGGACCCTCTGGACTCACAGGAAAGGCTCTAGCAAATAGGGCAGAGGGCCTAGAGCCTGACTCTAGGGGGAACGTAGGCTGGTCTCACTGGGTTTTGTTACACTAAAGAACGTGATGTGAATAGCTTGTGATGCCCAGTGTCTGGAGCATCCCCAGTCCCTGCTGCACAGGCCCCACCACAGGCCAAGGCCTGCCATCCCCCTGCAGCCAGGCACTCCAATGGGAGCTGCTCTTGGCTTGGTTCTTGGGCGACCCCTCCTCAGACATCTCAAGCTGTTCCAGCTATCAGGGTGATTAATGAGGACACAAGGGAATAAGGATTCTTGAAAACGTTGGTTTCTAAAGTAGCCAATAAATAGCACCCCATCTCTAGATTATGGCATAGTTTATAATAAAGATCATGAACAGGATGAAGCAAAGTGTTCCCTCATCTTTTTAAAACTAATTTTCCAAACTGGATTTCCAGTCTTTTTAAAACCAATTTCACAGGGGGCATCCATAGCTCAGTGGTTAGGGTGCTGGCCACATGCTCTGGGGCTGGCAGGTTCGAATCCAGCCCAGGCCTGCTAAACAAAAGAAAAAAAAATAACCTCAAAAAGTACAATTAAAATAAAATTCACAAAAACTAGCCATTCATTTTAAAACTTCTCTAGGAGATAGCCAAGTGACAATGTATCGCCATAGCAGCTTATCCCTGACCCACCCCACAAAAACCAGAAGCCCTGTACTGAGCACTCACTCCCTACAGGGAACCAGTATTCTGGTCCATAATCTGCTCAAGAGACTCAGCCTGTCACCCAGAGGAAAGTTCAAGTCAAGATACAGTCCACTCAATTCAAGACCAATTTATTCTCAAGTTTGCCAACACAAATACTATCCTTGAAATGTACCAAATCCTTCCATAACAACTCTCGCTTGAAATTTCAACTGCAGGCTGGGTGCCTGTAGCTCAGTGGCTAGGGTGCCAGCAACATACATGGGAGATTGTGGGTTCAGTTCAAATCTAGCCTGGGCCTGCCAAACAATAATGACTACAACCAAAAAAAAAAAAAGGCTTTGTGCAGGCGCCTATAGTCCCAGCTACTTGGGAGGCTGAGGCAAGAGAATTGCTTAAGCCCAAGTATTTGAGGTTGCTTTGAGCTGTGCACCACGGCACTCTAACCAGGGCAATAGCTTGAGACTATCTCAAAAAAAAAAAGAAAAATTTCAACTACAGTGCCCACGTCCCTAATGCTAATCCTTTTTTTTTTTTTTTGGTCGGGTACAGTGGCATCATCACAGTTCTCCATAATCCAAAACCCTAGGGCTCAAGTGATCCTCTTGCCTCAGCTTCCCAAAGAGGTGGACTATAGGCCTAAGCTACTATATCTAACTAATACTAAATTTTCTGGAAAGACGGGGTCTCACTATGTTGCACAGGCTGGCCCCAAACTCCTGGCCTCAAGTAACTGAGGTGAGACTTTAGAAGACATGATCAAGGTAATATGAATTCTGTGGGGTGGTCCCAGCAGATGTGCCAGGAGCTGTGGTCCAGCTGGACAGATGGTGCACAAGGCCTCACAAAGTGGAAAGGCTGAGGTCACAAGCAGTGGACAGACCAGTGTTGGCCTGCCCATCCTTGGAATAAAAGCAATGCACACATTGCAGCTGCATGGCCCTGGGGGCAGGCAGACCTCCGGAGACAGCCAGCCAGGTTGCAACACTTGGGGTGCACGTGTCCGGAAGGGCGAGTCTTAGCTGTACCTCTGCTCTGACATCCTTCTCGACTTCTGGATCTGAAAAATTAACAAGGGTGATGAAGCAGACCATGCTTCTTTCTCTAACCTGGAGTCGCTGAACCACCTCCAGAAAATCCAATCTGTGAATTATTACATTTTCCCCCTTCAGATGTGCTGCCAGCTGTGCACAGCATGACACTCCACTGTCCTTGGCCTCTGCCCATGAAATGCCAGCAGCAACTCCCATTTCCCCAATTTTATCAAGAAAGACACTGTCATGAACCCTGGGAGAGGCAACAGCTGCCCCTAGAGGCATTGCAGATGTGACTGCTATTCCCAGAAACATCTGAAAGCACAGCACTACTGCCAATGCACACACCACCATGGAGCGAAAAGGTGAGGTCATGTCCCAAAGAAAAACTAAACGCTACCTCACTGTGATTAAGAAATGTCAGGCTATAAACCATTCTTAGTGCTCACTGGTTTATGAACACTGAGCGTAGAAATAGCCACTTTCTCTTTGCCCTGATGTCACAGGCACAGCAGCACAGCCACACCTGTGGTGCTGGCAGGTCCAGTACAGCGTCTGCAGGGCAGCCTGAGTGGCAGGTGTCACAGAGGGCTGAGGCTTTGTCCACTTACCTCCGTCTGGCTAAGGCCGTGCTGGCCCAGTCATTCTAGCCAATGCTCACACAGTATGCTGATCCTCAGAGGTTAACAGTCACTGTATTGCCTGTATTAAATAATGAGAACACTTGGCCCAGATGTGAGAGCACAACACAAGCTAGCTGTCATTATTTAAACCAAGTGCCAGTAAACCTCCCCTAGTGCTGGGCATTCCTAAGTGATTCTCAACACCACCCCTTCAACAAGGTGCCAGCAAGAATCACCTAGCAAATATTATACTTTATTCTCCTATTGCTGCTTTTTAAAACTAAAATCAACCACAGTTGCTGCTAAGGGCATCCTCAACCTCCCCACTGCTGCCTTTCAGAATCTAATGGCCTGAAGTGAGGGTTAGAAAGTTGAGGACTGAGAGGTGCTGGATAAACCGGGATGGCCACCATGCCAGCCAGGAGGCCCACTCCAGACTTCCTCACCCACCATGCTAAACTTTTCACGGAGCTACTGGTGAGCACGGACACACTGGGAGGCCACAGAACCACAGCAAGGGGAGCAGCACCAACCCCGGTGGCTAGGGCACTGCCCACGTGTCAGACTAATAATCATTCAAGTGTTCACAGGGTAGAACACTGAGCGTAGACATAGCCTCTTTCTCTCTGCCCCCTAATGACACAAATGTGGCACAGCAGCCACATCTGCAACGCCTCTAGGGGCAGCTGGTGTTGAAGATGGAATAATTTACATTTTTATTCCCCTGTAATAACAGGGAGCTTCTCATTACCATGCTAAGGCAGGGCCAATCAGTCCCCAGTCACTTAGGATGTCACACAGAAGGGGATGGTTGTATTGAGCAGTGAGTGAACCTGTTCCAGTACCAATGTGTCAACTTACCCAAGATGCAAGCATCCCCCACAGGTGTAGTTTCCAGTGGACAAACTCCCTAGAGAAGAAACCAACATTTCATTCAAGTCTTGGCAACATCACAGTGGTGCTAGTCTCCAGGGAGACAGAACTATGAAGGGTCCCTGCCACCAGAAAGCTCCTGCCTTCAACAGCCAATCTAGAAAAATCCAACCCACATAACTCTCTACCCTTACTTCCCACTTAACTTGGTAGGTGTGCGCGCAAATTCAGGCTTAGCACAGTGGCACTGTCAGAAAGCCAACAGAATACTGACTGCTGCACCTCTGCAGACATCTAGGGACCAGACAGTACCCACCAGCAAACCCCCAAGCAGTTCCTCTTCCCACCAGGAGCCCACCGCGCTAAGTAGTAACAATCACACCCTCTGCAATACGAAAATCGCCTAGCTTTTGGACAAAACGCAGTAAGTAGTGGTAATATTAAAAGACACCCAGAAACACGTGAGTTCCACACAAAGGCTCAACTACTCAGGGAGGCAGCCGGTGCGGAAGGCTGGTGGATAAATATGGCGTGGGAGGGCGCCCTCCTGCTGTCCGGATCCGGAGTCACCCACTGCGCCACACCTCGCCAGACTTCCCCAAGTTCCCTAGGTAAGAGCGGTGCACGACGCGTATGGGGCCAGCTCCCTCCCGACCCTGGGACACAGCTGCACCCCCTGTGGGACCCGTTACCCCCTGTGCGGATAAAAGAGAAGCTCTAAATCTGCGCCTGGTCCTGCGAGCTGCAGGGAGGCAGCTGCGCCGAGTCGCCGCAGTTGCGGGACGCCCCCACCCCAGCACCGCAGCGCTGAGGCCGCAGGGCACTCGGAGCCTGAGCTCGGTCGCCCAGGTGAGGCCCCGGGACCTCGGGCGCGCTCCCACCTGCAGACCGAGCACGCCGCCAGCGGCCGCGTCACGGGGGCCAAGCCGTGCCATGAAGAATGCCGCCACCGGCGCCCTCCCCAACCGGCAGGGCTGGAAAACCAGACCCTCTCGAACCGCACATGGCTGCCGCAGCGACTCGACAAAGACGCAGAAGGACGCGACGCACCGTTTATAACATGGACGGTGGCCCGCGAGGACCAACCGGCGCCGTCTCGCGCCCTCTCTTGGTGTAAACGTGCGGCAGCGCCCTCTATCGGCCGCCTCCCGGGAGACCCCCGCAGGGCCGGGGCGGCGCTAGGAGTCGTCGGGGCCGGGGGTCCCGAGAGGCCTCTTCGTCTTCCTTTATTGACCAGCGTCTGCTCTCCGGGGAGAAGGGAGAGGCGCAAGGGGCAACCAGGATGGCTCCCGACTGAGCCCGTGTGCGGTGCGCGCCATGTCTCCGGTCCGCACCAGGCGCCAACTGCCCATCTCAGTGAATTACCGAGTGGCCCTGTGGCCGGGCGCCCGTCTCCACTGTCCAGACGGAAACTGGGGTCTCGGGGTGGGGACACTTAGGGGGTCGTGTCCAGTGGTCGTGATGCAGGAGCTGGAACTCGACCAGGACGTCTGCCCTGGCCAAGGGAAGAATAGCCTGAACTAATGGCAAAAAATAAAAAGGTTTTCTGTCTCTTTAAACTTACTCCACTCCTTTTGGACGTGCATCCCTTAAAAAAAAAAAAAAAATATATATATATATATATATATATATATATGGGGGCTGGGACCTTGGTGTGTGCCACACCTTTTGGGGGCAAGACACGATTGTAAGAGGGATTTTACCTAACAAATGCAATCAGTAGAACCTGGTTTCTTGTACCCTCAATGAATCCAACAATAAAAAAAAAAAAGACCTGCACGCTTGTCTCAGGTGAGGGCCTGTCCTTTGTCGTGGGCGCTCCAGGAGGGGTTCAGCCGCTGCCCTGGAGGGCCTCCCAGGTGGGCGCAGGGCCCGGGACTGTGTTCGCCAGGCGGGGAGGATCTTTAACTGCAGTTGGACATCAGTCCAGAACAGAGAACCCTCCCTTTCAAAGCTCTGCGTTTCTGTTTTTGTTTAGGACGATGGCCATGGTATTATTTGGTAGTCTCCATCCTCCTCGGTTTGCTGGCAAATTAACACACGCTTATTTCTTGTCACACCACCTGTCCTTGTTCCTCTGTGTGACCGTGAGGACAAATGCCAAGCTTTCAATGACAGGAGTGAAAGATCTGGGCGGCAGACACAGAAGGAAGGCTGGTCATTGCCTGGCTTTGGGAGCACAGCAGCTGGGGGACACCAAGAGGTGACACCCTTCACCAAGAGGGGAGAGTCTCCTCCCTCAGGCCATAGTCTGTATAGAGCAGATGCTCTTACTGAGACAGTCAGTGTAGAGACAGGACTCCTACCTCACTGCTGACCAAGGAGAGAACGTGGGACTGCAGACCCCAGTCCAATTCACTGCAGCAGAGAAAGAAAAGAAAGACCTCCAAGTCACAGGAATTCAGCCTGTGTCCATGCATGGAGGGGGTGAGTTATCTGTCTCTAACACAGTTTACAGGTTCAGCAAAACCAGGTGCTGACGCCACATAAAGAGGGACATGGCCAGACAAAAATCAGGCCTCAAGCCGGGACCCCTACACTAACCTCACCCTAACTTTTCTCTCATCATCATCTCATTTTAATGCTAAAAATCACATGCAGGGGTGGAGATTTAACACATTAATGAGACACGCAACACATGGAGAAGCCCAGACTAGAACTACAGGCTCTAGAAAAACCTCCATCCCATGTGCTCACACCTCACCCTTTCTCCAAACTCCTGGGGAACAGCCAGGGACTCTTTCCTTAGCACTGAACTCAAGCCCAATTAAGCCTTGCCTGTGGCTCCCCCATGGCTAATTTCTATTGTAAAGGGAGCCCAAGGACCTGCACAGGTAGCTTTAAGGGCTTCACTGTCCTCTGCATGTTGTCTCCTGCACTGTGTCCTTTGCTCTCTGCATGGAAATAAAGGAAAATCTTGATGACTCCCTTCAGGGGAGATTCCCCAGCTGGCCTTGAAATGTAAATGAGCATCTGGGTGAAATGTAAATGGGCATCTGGGTGAGAACAGTGGCCCTTACGTCAGCCAGAGTCATGAGGTATCACTGTGGAAACTAAAAGAGGATTTCTTATCTTCTTCAGTTGTCTTTCAGAGACCCCCAATGGCTGGAAAATGCCTGGACACTGTGGAGAAGGAGAAACTGAGGGAGGAATTGAAGCCGACTGCCACTCTTTGCTCTAAATTTCCCCCTGGCAGGTCTGTCCCATCATCTTTTCACTAGTCCAACGACCCCTGAATTCACCTGATCTGTCTTCCCCACCTCAGGATGTTCTGCATCTGGGGACCAGACCAAAGTATAACCTTTATATATAGATCTGCAGTTTTGCCTGCCCAATGTGTAAGCCCTGCTTTTACAGACCCTGACTTGTAAGCCAGGGAGCAGTGGGTCTCATGTGCTAGCAGCTGCTCTCCTTATGTGGTGCCCCATGATAACGATGCCTCTTTGTCCCACCCAACTCTTACCCCAGTGTCTGGCTTTACCCTGTTGAGTGAGCAGGTGGATCCCAGTTTGTTTCAACAACATCTGCAACCACAGGCAAAGGCCAGGAAGGCTCTGGCTCCAGCCTGGTGCTGACTTGAGACCTGACACCAGAGCTGTAGCTCGTGATGGAGTTGCAAGAGGAAAGTTCACCAACAGGACTGTCCGATTTCTGCACATCTTTCCAACACAGAAGACTTCCCCTTGGTTCTAAGACAAGCGCCAGCCGAAACCCTCAGGAAACTGTCCCAACTGCAGCCTGCATGGGGACCTCCTCCAATGTCAGCCCCCTCCAGAGGGTACACCTGGTGTAGCCACTCCTGCCAGGTGGTCCAGTAGTTCTGGGTCTTGTGCTGGTGCCAGACTTGCCTCTACTCCAAGAGATGGCTGAGGACTGAAGTCTGACCTTTGTTTCTCCTGCTGAAATAACTAAGAGGATTGGTGAATCACACCTTCTAAACAATAAAATCTCATTAAACAGGTTTTTATTAATCCACCATAATGTGCTATTATAAGTGAAAATTTCTCTAATATTGGTATAGATTCAGACAGTCACCTACTTGATGGATATTGGATGCTGGGCTGACTCAATTCAAACCAGAGCGTCTTCTAGACACATTGTCATTAACCTTGCCAAAGTCAAAATGAATGAGAAAACTCTGCAAGCAGCCAGCCAAGCATGAGCAGCAGCTCACCTACATGGGCAAATCCATCTGGGGCACAACCGACAAGCCAGAAGACAACGGACTATCATCATTAGTCTTCTCAAACAAAACAATAGCAAAGTGAGGATTCTGTACCCTGAGAAACTAAGTTTCATCTTTGATGGAAAAATAGAATCTTTTACAGACAAACATTAAGGAAATTTGCTACTACAAGACCAGCCCTGCAGGAAGTACTCAGACCTATACTATACACAGACCAAGATAATGGACAGCCAGCAACATAAGGACACCTGGAAACTGAAGCACAAAACTTAGCTTCCACATGCCCCAAGTGATAAAACAAGGCAACCGAGTTTCACACAGGAGATGAACATTACAATAAATGTAAATGGCTTGAATTCTCCACTGAAGAAGCACAGACTGGCAGACTAAAAAAGAACAAATCAAGTATTTATTGTCTTCAGGAAACACACCTACCCCACCAAGGACATATCCAGACTCAGGGTGAAAGGTTGGAAAACAATATCTCAAGCAAACGGAAACCAAAACAAAGTGGGTGTCACAATCCTCTCTGTAGTACAATTGGCATGAAAACAATAAAAGTAAAGAAAGATAAAGATGGACACAATATGCTGGTCAAGGGAACTATACAAGAGGACATATCAATTCTACACATACACTCAACATAAATTTCCCAGATTTATGAAACAAACCCTTCTTGGCCTGACCAGTATGATAATCAACCACACCATAATACCCAGGGACTTCACCACTGTAGTGACAAAACTGGATAGATTTTACAAGTGGAAACTTGTTGTGTAAATTTTTCTTGCGTGGGCAGTGCTGCAGAGATTAAGCCTGTGATGAAATGTCAGGGAATAAGGAAGGCTGAAAGCTTGCTCAGGCAAACAGCGACTTTATTTCTTCCACCAAAGCTTCTATAGGCACATAAATTAATCAATAAACATATGACTTAAACCTTAGCCCCAGGTCTCTTACTGCCTGGTGCTTATGGATTAACTGATAACCACTTCACTAACATTATCTAAAGCTATTCTTATGCTAAGTACCCAAAAACAAAACAGCAAAACAAGGTTCTGGGGAAATAAGCTATTTGAATGGTTGACCTTCAAGAGACCATCTGGAGGCAGTCATTCATCTTTAGGGAGTAGTCTGGAAATTCCTGAGATATACAGGTACCTGCCTGCAGGCCTGCCCCCATGAGGCCAGACCTTTAATCACTTCTACGTGATCAGGCCTTTAGCCACATGTGGAGTTCTATCCAGGTTTTTTTCCTTCCAATTCACAAAAGACTTCAAACTTACCTTCACAAAATGGAATCATTTAAAGGTTTACTTACAGGCTTTTGCCTATAGAAACTAAATAAAGAAATGATGGATTTAAACACAATTCTAGCATAACTGGGCTTAACAGACAACTATGGAACATTTTACCCCAACACTACTGAATGTACATTCTTCTCATCAGCTCATGGATCATTCTTTAAGATTAATCACATCCTCAGACACAAATGAAGCCTCAAAAAAATTTTAAACATAAAAATTCAGCCTTGTATCTTTGTAGACAACAATGAAATAAAAGTCAAACTGCATGTCAACAGAAACACTCCTTCTCACAAAATCTGGGCTCTGTTTACCCCATTGCTAAATAATAGCGGGGTCAAAGAGGAAATAAAAAGGGAAATTAAAAAAAAAAAAGGGAAATTATTAGATTCCTCGAACAGAATGATAAGGAGGCCACAAGCTATCAAAGTCTATGTTTTACTGCAAAGACAGTCTTTTTTTTTTTTTTTTTTTTTTTCAAATAAGTGTGTTTTTTTTTTTTTTTTTTTTTTTTTTGTCGTTTTTTGAAATGGGAGGTGGTTTTTGTCACCAAACCAAGTGCCATTTGGGCACCCCCCCAACACCAATGTACCCACCGTGGTTCC